>CM044397.1:2010000-2252500 GCA_024322285.1 Musa beccarii | reverse complement strand
TAAATAAAATCTATAACATGAGTAGAAATAGAGTTAAATATTTTATTTTTATAATTATATAGATTTTAATTTAACTTTTGAAAATATAAAATCTGGGAGATGCCAAGGAAATGCAATCAATGACGTGCATTGATTAATATGTAATTAATCAAGATAAATATAAAAACTAATTAGGAGTAATATGCAATTAGCCGCTTCTTATCTACAATTTGAGATCATGCGATTGCATTCAATTTTTACGTCATCAATGACGTGCTTTTCATTTTCCACTTTTGGCGGAGCCTTAAATAGGCCGACTCCGTTTCGGCGTTGAGATCAAACAAATATCAGATCAACGTGTTTTGCGCGTCACGCCGATCGCCTGAACCTGCTTCTCGTGCTATCTTCTTCCACCTTGTTCGCTCGCTCGCTTGCGGTGTTTATAGCAGCGAGGCCACAGAGGAGATCGAGGAACAGACATGCGAAAGGAAATGGGAAGAGGCGAGGAGAGGAGGAACGCTTTGTCCTTCTCTCCTCTTTGGACCATCTTCATGCATGCAGACGCCGTGGACAAGTGGCTGATGGCTCTAGGGTTCTCGGGCGCCATCATGAGCGGCATCGCCACGCCCATGGTTCTCTTCATCACCAGCAACATGGTGAACAACCTCGGCACCGGCCCCACGCTTTCTCCTCGGTTCATGGACCAAGTCAATAAGGTTCGATCCCCCCTCCTTCTCCCTTGACCTGCGCCTGGATATGCTCTCGCCGTTCTCACGATCGATCTCTGTTTGTTTTTTTGCGCCCCTTCCGTACCCAGAATTCGCTCTACTTGGTGTACCTGTCACTTGGAGTCTTCGTGACGTCCTTCTTAGGTACGACATCACCAAGCCCTGTTGCTTTCCTCCTTCTCATCTTCTCCTGGTAACGGTGAACGTGGTGATGGCAGAAGGATTTTGTTGGACGAGGACGGGGGACAGGCAAGCAATGCGGATGCGGACGCGATACTTGAAGGCGATACTCAGGCAGGACGTGGAGTACTTCGATCTCAATGCTACCTCCATGTCCGAGGTCATCACCAGCGTCTCCAGCGACAGCCTCATCATCCAAGACGTCATCGGCGAGAAGGTCACGACCCTTCTTCCCTTTTCTCTGGATGATGCGGTGTTGCTGAACCATGTTTGGGGCATATGCAGGTGCCCAACTTCATAAACAATGCGGCGTTGTTCGCTAGTAGCTACTTGGTAGGATTCCTTATGATGTGGAGGCTGGCGCTGGTCGCCTTCCCCACCTTCTTGCTTCTCGTCATACCTGGGATCATGTACGGGAGGATGTTCATGGACCTGGCGAGGAAGATCCGAGATGAGTACGAGAAGGCTGGCGCCATCGCCGAGCAAGCCGTCTCCTCCATCAGGACGGTCTACTCCTTTGTGGCCGAGAGGCGGATCATGTGTATGTTCTCGAACGCGCTCGAGGATTCGGTGAAGCTCGGGCTACGGCAGGGCTTGACCAAGGGCATCGCCGTCGGGAGCAACAGCGTGACCTTCGCCATCTGGGCCTTCATGGCCTGGTACGGCAGCCGGATCGTCATGTACCATGGCGGGAAGGGAGGCACCGTCTTCGCCGTTGGAACTGCGATCGTCAATGGAGGCCTGTAATGATCTCTCTCTTCTCTGCCATTATTGTTGCCTCCTCCATCCTTCTCTGCTTATCTCTCTCGTCTCTTCCATTTGCTCAACGAACATGGAATCAAAAGGGCGCTCGGATCCGGGCTTTCCAACATCAAGTACTTGTCGGAGGCGAGCTCGGCCGGAGAGCGGATCATGAAAGTGATAAGAAGAACACCGAGAATCGATTCAGATAGCACAGAGGGTACGGTAATCGAGAATCTTTCCGGGGATGTGGAGTTCAGATCGGTCGAATTCGCGTATCCTTCGAGGCCGGAAAACATCATCCTGAGAGGTTTTGATCTGAAGGTTCCGGCCGGGAAAACTGTGTCTCTGGTGGGCGGCAGTGGATCAGGGAAGTCGACCGTGATCGCGTTAATGGAGAGGTTCTATGATCCACTAGGGGGTGAGATTTTGCTGGACGAAGTGGATATTAGGAGCATCAAACTCAAGTGGCTGAGGTCACAGATAGGATTGGTAAGCCAAGAGCCAGCTCTCTTTGCGACCTCCATAAAGGAGAACTTACTTTTTGGCAAGGAAGAAGCAACCATGGAGGAGGTGGTGGCAGCTGCAACGGCCTCGAATGCCCACAACTTCATCTCTCAGCTGCCTCAGGGTTATGACACACAGGTTATATCGTCTTCTAACTCCATATTTCCAAGCATTTGAGTGCAGCTATAGAGTAGATTGCATGACTTTTCTTGCTTATTGCTTTTCCTCTGTTACTTCTACCATTAAGCTGTCGGCATACTGGGCTGGCTTCCCGTTTGAGCAGTAGTTCAAAAAGCATGCAGGGACAGTGCATGACAAGATTCCAACATTGGGAGCCTTTTATTGGCCAAGACCATGACATGATTGCATTCCTGGAAACCCACCCATTTATGGTTAATGATTAGCTGGGTGGATGATATTTCATCTGGCCACCACACGACAAAGTTTCTGAGATTTTTTGGTATTTCATTGTTGATGCTTTCCACCAAAAGAAGCCACAACTTTATGCTCAGAACAATGATCTAGGGTTGACACATGGCTTGTCTTCGTTAATTACTAATAGCTTTTGTTACGTCGCCAACAAGATTATGTAATAACAATAATTAAGATAGCGATGCTCTACGTTTATTAGTCTTTTAATGACATTATCAAAATATTTAAGTAGAAATTGATAATAGTACATTCATCATATTCTTAAAGAATTAATCATACAACTAATCAAAATATAGAACTAATCAAGGTATTATAATTTTTTTCAATTAAGGATTTGATATCTTTGTCAAAATTAATATAGTTTAGATCAAATCATAATATATTGCATGTAATGTATAGTGCAGTGATGGCTCTATATTATGACTATTCTTCTGACTCTATTCATATGTAATCCTTTTCTACTTGAGCCTTCTCATCATGCTCAAATGTTAGGTTAGCTTTGATATCAAATATTATGATTTATTAATTTTGCTCATCGAACAGGCTGTATGTTTCGAGTATGGTCTTTCGACCCAAATCACTTAGTCTTTCCTACTCCTATCCTGCACATCTTGGGTACATGTTCCATAGTGGTAGGCCTTCCTTCTTCGACCGAGATGTATAGCTCGGGCGTAAGCTCTCATGTGGCAAGCCTCTCTTCTTCCTTGGTCGAGATGCATGACTCAGGCACATGCTCTATTGTGGTAGGCCTTTCTTTTTCTTTGGCCGAGATGTGCAACTCAGGCACATGCTTCGCTATGGCATGCCTCTCTACTTCTTTGACCGATATGCACAACTTGAGCATATGCTTTGTCGTGGTGGCAAGCCTCTCTTCTTCTTTGCTCGAGATGTACAACTCGAGCACATGCTCCACTATGGCGAGCCTTTTCTTTGGTTGAGTTGTGTGATTCGAGCACTTGCTCCGCCATGGCGGGCATTCTTTTCTTTGGTCGAGTTGCATTACTTGGGCACATGTTTCGCTGTAGCAGGCATGCTTTTCTCCTTAATTGCATGACTTGAGCACTTTTTCTTCTAGCCTCATCATAGCGAGCCTTCTTTTCTCCCGAGTTGCACAACTCGGGCACTCCTTTTAGCCTCGTCGTAGCGAGCCTTCTTTTCTCCCGAGTTACACAACTCGGGCACTTCTTTTAGCCTTCTTTTCTCTTGAGTTGCTTGACTTGGGCACTTCTTCTTCTGGCCTCGTCGTAGTGAGCCTTTTTTTCTCCTGAGTTGCACAACTCGAGCATTTCTTCTTTTGGCCTCATCATAGCGAGCTTTCTTTTCTCCCAAGTTGTATGACTCGGGCACTTCTTCTTTTGGCTTTACCATAGCGAGCCTTTTTTTCTCCCGGATTGCATGATTCAGATACTTCTTCTTATGGCCTCACCATAGTGAGCCTTTTTTTCTCCTGAGTTGCCCCTTCTAGTAGGATAAGGCTTTTTTTTTATGTGGCCCTAGGGATCTATGTTGTTGCTTCAATTATGGCAAGGCTCGAATTTCTTGATCTTCGGGGCTTCTTCATGGTGCCATGATGGTGAGCTGAAATGTTTTCACCTCTAGAGAAGGCGAAGGGTTGTGTCGAATAGTGTTACCTCCTTATAAGCCTTCGTAGGAGAGGGGGGGAGTCATTCTGCTCATTTGCTCCTCTTTTCATCTAGCACTTCGGGCAGCTCTCACCTTAGGACTTTTTTGGTTGGTTACAGGTCGGGATGTCTTCTTTTTCTTCTTCCATCTCTATGAGTAGGGTTTTGCCCAAAGTTGTAGCATCATCCTTGGGTAGTTTGGGGGTTGAACAGGTGAGCTCATCCTCATGGGGTATGTCTCTAACGGATGTGAAGGCCATCCGAGCCTTAGAGGTTATGAAGGGAGCTCATGATTATGACTCGATCATGACAGTTGTTGCTTGAGCATCTTCAAGCTCGATATTGCATCTCGGTTGAGCACGAGTTGCACACCCCTCAACCCACGCAATGCCTTTATGACCCATTCCCGAATGGGTTCGGGCTGCCCTATGACACCCTTGAGGCAGAGCTTAGGTTTTCGCTTCATCTCGTCATTGAGTCTTGCCTTCAATGGTGGAGGATCTTGCCTTCCTAGATTATCATGAACTTAGTTAGAATTACATAAGTGGTGAGGCACCCTTGCGGCAAACACGGACTTAGCTGGAGTTGCCTAAGTCGAGAAGCACCCTTGCGCCCACTTCGATTAGATTTAGCTGAGATTGCCTAAGTCTTTAGGCGCTCTTGTGATATACGCGTTCGTAAAAGATCAGCTAAGTTGCAACCTCATGCAGGTCCCGTAGGACCTGTAAAATAGAAGTTGATTAGTTTTTGAAATGAGCGACGGACAAGTCCTGATGTCTCACGAAGAGGGAAGCTTTATAAGCAATTGAGTGAGTACTTAGAGTGCAAGAAAGCAGAGAAACAGAGGAGGAAATAAGGACTTTAGAAGGGTGAACGAGCAGCTACAAGTCCACAAACAACTACTCCTCGGGTGTCGGGTGCGGAGGCAAGGTTTTGTCAAGTTGATGTGCAAACTTGTGAAAGTGTTCAACGCTTGACACTACCTTGAAGCCCCATCCAGCCCTGTGCCACTCGGGAGGTTCTAGGGTGCTGAGATGGTTGACATTTTGGGGGCGACCGCGGGCTGCAGAAAACAGGCAACGACACATGAAAATGAAGTCATTTTGGGGTAGTTTTGCCCAGCGCAGCGAGCGATTATTCTGCAACATTGCAAGCTACTATTTCTTGCATTTTTCTAAGGAAAACACACTAAAACTATGGCAAAACAAGTTGCCAAGAATATATACAAGCATGCACAAGCGATGAACGGTTCGTTGAGCGAAGTTGCTGTGAGAGTGTGATGAACGTTCGTGATATTCTCCCCCACTTAGACCGTCAACGCCCTCGTCGACACTTGCTGGTAGACTTTGATGGCTATTTCTTCATGTCAGAGGGCATCTTCGAGCTCTCAATTGGCTTCGATTCGAGGAAGCTTTTGCCACTTCATCAAGTACTCAATTTGCTCAGCTCCGTTGGGTAGCTTTGTCTTATGATCCACTAAAATGGTATCAACTCACTTCTCGTAGGAGGCTATGATAGGGGATTATGGAGTTGAAATGCCTCGAGAAGTATCTTGCGAATTAGAGTGGTAGGCTTTCAAGTTGTTGCATGGAAAACATTATGAATTTTGAGCCACGCCAGCAGCTACAACTTGTAGGAGACGTTGCCCACCCTACTGATAATTGGAAAAGGTTATCATACTTGCGCACCAATCCTTTATGCACCTTGTTCCTAAAGAATTAGAGTGATGTTGGTTGGAGCTTCACCAACACCAAATCACCGACTTTGAATTCCTATGGTCGCCTTCCCAAGTTTGCCTATTTCTTTATCTTTTTGGTCGCCTTCTCCAAGTAAGCCCACGCAATATCTAAATTTCGATGCCATTCTTTTGCCACGTGATATGAGAACGTACTACTCCCTATATATCCAATAGCTAAAGTGTGAGGAGTCAACGACTGTTGTCCTGTGATGATCTCAAAGGGGCTCTTATTGGACGCAGAGCTCTGCTGCAGGTTGTAAAAGAATTGAACTATGTCCAATAGCTTCACTCAATCTCGTTAGTTGGCACTCACGTAGTACCGAAGATATTGCTCTAGGAGCGAGTTTATTCTCTCAGTTTGGCCATCCGTCTAGGGTTGGAGGCTTGTGGAGAAGTATAGCTTCGACCTTAATAGTTTGAATAGCTCGGTCCAGAATCGTCCCAGAAATTGAGCATCTCGATCACTTATGATATTGTGCGGGACTCCCCAATACTTCACCACATTCTTTATCATTAGCTTAGTCACTTCCTTTGCTGTACAGTGTAGGGGTGCAACAATGAAGGTTGTATACTTTGAAAATCGATCGACCACCACAAGTATCCTTACTGTCGGCAAGCTTGATATGAAGTCCAGAGAAATGCTCTCCCACGGTCTTTCTAGTATGGGCAACGGCTCTAAAAGTCCCACCAGCTTCCGCTGCTCCACCTTATCTTGTTGATAAGTTAGGCACGTTCGAACATATTTCTCTACATTCATCCCCATCTTCGGCCAGTAGAAGGCTCTCTCCACGAGAGCCAATGTTCCGTGAATGCTCGGATGTCCTGCCCAAAGGGAATCGTGACACTCCTTCAAGAGTTCACGCCTCAAATTATCCACTCGAGGGACATAAACTCTATTCCTTTTGGTGTAGATAAGTCCCTCCTGGACTCAAAATCATCGTGCCTTGCCTTCTTGGATCAGTTGCATCAAGGTTACTGCTTGGAGATCACTGTATAGTCCATCCTTGATCTGAGAAAGGAAGTTGGAGTGTAACTGACTTACTTGGCATTTGCCCTCTAGTTGCATAGTATTCACTCGCTCTACTTTTTGACTCAATGCATCGGTTACGACATTTGCTTTTCTGGGCTTGTACTCCATTACCATATCAAATTCTGTCAGGAAGTTCTACCATCATGCTTGCTTTAGAGAGAGCTTCTTTTGAGTCTGAAAGTAACTTAAAGCGATATTGTCTATCCTTAGCACAAATCACGATCCGAGAAGGTAGTGTCGTCGCACTCGTAAATAGTAGATTACCTCTGTCATCTCCTTCTCATGCACTAGATATCATCGCTCGGTCTTGTTGAGCTTGTGGCTTTCATAGGCCACTGGATGACCCTCTTAAATGAGTACTCTCTCAATAACGAAGTCTGAAGCATTTGTATGGACTTCGAAGGACTTCCCATAGTCTGACAATTCGAGCACCGGTTCTTCTAAAATGATAGCCTTTAGGTCTTGGAATGTCATTTCACATTTGTCGGACCATCTCCAAGGTTGCTCCTTTTTCAGCAACTCCGTCAGTGGAGCTGCGCACTTCGAATACCTCACTATGAAGCATCAATAGTAGTTCACAAAGCCAAGGAAAGATCTCAATTCTAGCACCTTCCTTGGAGTTCTTCATTTCACCACCACTTGCACCTTTGATTTGTCCATTCGAATGGAACCTTTGCCGATTCGATGCTCTAAGAATAAGATCTCCTTCTGAGCAAAGTAGCACTTCTCCCTTTTTACGAACAAAATATTCTCCCTGAGAACTTTGAAAATTATTCAAAGATGCTCGATATGCTCCTCAAGCATTTGACTATAGATGATAATATTGTCCAAGTAGATGACCACAAACTTGTCTAAATACTTCTTGAATAGCTGATTCATGAGAGTACAGAATGTGGCTGGAGCATTGGTCAAATTGAAAGACATCACCAAGAACTCAAATGCTCTATACCTGGTCACACAGGTAGTCTTCGTTTCATCGCCTTCAGCAATACGTACCTACCAATACCCCGATCAAAGGTCGAGTTTGGAGAAATAATTTACTTTGCCCAGCTAGTCAAATAAGTCCGTAATGACTGGGATGAGGTACTTGTTCTTCATCGTCACCTTATTGAGGGCACGATAGTCGACGCATAGTCGGAGACTCCCATCTTGTTTCTTCTAGAAGAGAACTGGAGCTTCGAATGGTGTTTTAGAACTGCGGATGAGACCACCTCTTTGTAGTTCATCTAACTATTTCCTGAGCTCTACCAACTCGGGAGGGGACATGCGGTATGGTGGTCTCGCTGGAGGCTTCACTCTCGGCTTCAGCTCGATATGATAATCCACGTCTCTGTGTGGTGGTAGAGTTTTCGGGAACTCGAGTGGTATAACATCTGTGAACTCCTTCAGAATATTTGCCACTACAGTAGATTCCTGAATGGCCTCCCCGTCAAGCGGTTCTAGCTTCACAATCGCCATGAAGGTTGACTCTCCTTTGCGTATTTCTTTCTTCAATTGCAATACCGATAGTTGTTGGGGATCTTGGGTTCCTCTCTGAGAGACAGGAACTACGCAGGGATTGTCACCTCCCATCAGACATAAGAAGTTTAGGAACGGCATTGGCACCAACTTCACAGTATGCATAAACTCCATTCTAAGAATCACTTGGAAGTCATCCAATGACACTGCCATTATGTTTGTGCTCCCGCTCCAAGATCCGATCTTGATAGGGACTCCCTTTGCTAGCCCGGAGATCCGCTTGGCCTCCGAGTTCACCGCCTTCATTTGAGTTGGGTTCTTCTCCAAGGTCAGCCCAAGTCGCCTTGCTTCTCAATCGGTAATAAAGTTGTGGGTAGCACCCATGTCTACCATTACCCGGGTGGTTTGGCCATTGAGCCTAATGTCCACATACATTAGCTCACTGCTTCCTGCTTTTTGTTGCTTCGGCTTCGTATTCTCCCTCACTTGACCCTGCAATGCATTCAACAAACGTATCACTCCCATCCGGGGTTCTTGTGACTCATCGTCATCGCTACCAAATTCTGAGCTACTTGAACTTAAAGTAACTGCCTTGCCCTTGTTTGTCTTGGGGGGATGGATAGAAGCTGACAAGGCATTGAGTGCCTACTTCTGTAGGCACTCCCACACCTTATGTGGTCCTTCGCACCAGAAGCATTTGTCAGATCTTGGGGTCTTGCCTTTCGAGTTCGACCCCTTTTGAAAACTCTTCTTCCTTTGCTCGCCCCCAGGTTCCTTCCCAGGAGGATGTTTTGGATGGTGATTTCCTGTAGACTATTTCTTCTTCCTTAAATCCTCTAAAGAAATAAAGTCGGTGAGCCTTTCTACGGCTGTAATTGCTCCGATCACATCGGTGATATTTCATCGATGAAATTCTTGTTAAGCCCATGGCTTCAGGCCGTCAAGAAAGCTGAATAACTTATCTTTTTTGGATATGTCTTGAATGTCTAGAATTAATGCAGAAAACTATTTCACATAGTTCTAAATGGAAGTCGTATGATAGAGTTATCTCAACTTCCTCCTTGCGACGAACTCAGTATTCTCGAGTAGGAATTAAGTTCTCAACTCTCGCTTCAAGTCTTCCCATGTGTTCACTCAGCATCGACCTTATTGAATCTCCTCCCAACGGGTTCTCCACCAAAGTTTTGCATCTCCATTCAGATACATTGTCGCTATCGAAACTTTGGCATCCTCAGATTCTGGCCTCATAGCTCGGAAGTACTGTTCTATATCAAATAGGAAATTCTTGAGCTCTTTCGCATCTCTAGCGCCCCCATAACAATATAGCTCGGGCGCTCTAAAGCTTTGTGTCGGCATAACGCAGGTGTTACTTCCTCCCATATTTAGCGCCCTTGTGAGCAAAGTTACTTTGGAAGTAAGTTCCGTCACAACTTTCTACAGATCTTTAACGGAGTCCTTGGTGTCATCCGTTAGTTGGTCGACTAGGGCCTCAACCGTGTTGATCCGGGATTCGGCTTCTTCTTGCGAGCTCTCTATCCCAAGAAGCCTTCGTTGGCCTTGGTAGAGTTCTCCTCTTAGCTCGCTTCAAGGACATCCAAGTGGGTCTCTACCGCTGTGAATCTCTCTTTATAGCTCTTTTTCCTTGTTGGTGCTCCAGATTGTGCCTCCTCAGCTTGCGATGAGTAGCCAACTTCTCGCTCATCATGTTCGCTGCCTCACTTCTCTTAAGCAGCTCTAGTAGTGAGGGAGCGAGTTTGCACATGCAGCCCACCTATGGCTGCTTGGGGCAACTGTCCGACTTACCCCATCTTGCTCGATTCGTCGCGATGCTTCGCCATGGCAAGATTACGAAGTTTCTTCATTGCTTGCTCAAATTACTTACCTGCTCTGATACCACAATGTCATGCACTTAGCTGGAATTGTTTAATTGGTGAGGCACCCTTGCGGTAAACATGGACTTAGCTGGAGTTGCCTAAGTCGAGAAGCACCATTGCACCTACTTCGATCAGACTTAGCTGGGATTGCCTAAGTCTTGAAGTGCCCTTGCGACATATGTGTCCGCAAAGGGTCAGCCGAGCTGCAATCTTATGCAGGACCCCTAGGACCTGTAAAACAGAAGTTGATTAGTTTTTTAAATGAGCGGCGAACAAGTCCCGACATCTCGTAAAAAGGGAAGCTTTACAAGCAATTGAGCGAGCACTTGGAGTGCAGGAAAGCAGAGAAAGAGATGAGGAAAACAAAGACTTTAGAAGGGTGAACGAGCAGCTGCAAGTTTGCAAACAACCACTCCCCGAGTGCCGGGTGCGAAGGCAAGTTTCCATCAAGTTGACGTGCAAACTTGTGAAAGTGTTCAATGCTCGACACTACCCTGAAACCCCATCCAGCCCTATGCCACCCAAGAGGTTCCAGGGTGCTGAGATGGCTGATGTTTTGGGGGTGGTCATAGGTTGCAGAAAATAGGCTATGGCACGTGAAAACGAAACTATTTTGGGGTAGTTTTGCCCGGTGCAACGAGCGATCGTTCTGCAGTGCTGTAAGTTGCTATTTTTTATAATTTTTCTAAGGAAAACATACCAAAACTATAGCAAAATAGGCTGCCAAGGATATGTACAAGCATGCACAAGCGACGAACAGTTCGTTGAGCGAAGTTACTGTGAGAGTGCGATGACCGTTCGTGACAAGATGACACCCAACATATGGCTCTATCTGGTGGTGTTCATTGGAGAGTGTTGAGGGGCGGGGATCATCTCGACTCGTACTCTTTTCTTCACTTACTTTCAGTTATGTAAGGGATAGGGTGGTTATTATCTAGTTGCCTGACATGGCTTTAAAAGTCAACGACACTCCTTTCAAATAACAAGGGCTGGAAAACTCACCACTTTTTTTGTAAGCATTGGTCAGGGTGGGACTTCAACCTTGAATGGTCGGCTCGTGCCATTAACAACATCCGAGTCTAACTTTTATCAGATTTTCTCAATCCAATTGACCATGGCTAAGGATTTGCCTAAGTGAGAATATACATGATATTCTTCTTATGATACCGAGAGTAAATGATCCTCTATTGACACCCAATTACTTTTATACTATTGGCTGTCATTTCTAATAACCACTGTACTAGATCTAGAACTTCCAGACCTATAAATCTGGTATCAAAGAATGAAGTACTCAAACAAGACATCCTTGGTGTTTTAAGTTAAAAGACTAGATACATAATTACAACTACGAAATTACTATCTAATAATGATGTATTATTAACTATCCAGCATTCTGTAAGCGAATCATTCAGTGAACTCATTCTTCAATGAGCCCCTGCACTATATCCTTGGTGTCCCCATATAAGCAGCTATGAGATCAATTGCCTCCATCATATAGACGAGTATATAGTACACCGATATGTTCGATTCCCTTGATGTCCTTCTCGAGTAACTTATGACTAGGAATATTTAAGATCTATATTTAGAAGTAAATTCTCATCATGATCTAATTTTGATTGCACAAATCCAAGGATATCAAAATATATATTCATCACATAATATAAAGTGAAAAAATATTATTATTAATAGTAACCAAAATAGATTATGCAGTATATCACATATACTATCACTCACGTGATTGGCTTATAAGGCACTTGTAACTAACATGTACTTGGTGGGTGAGATTGAGGAATGCCTCGATGGGGATAACCAATTGCCCTATGCTAGCTTCGAGGGCAAGAGCCCAGGGTCGTTGAATAAGCACTAGTAGCATCTCGAGGTTTAGGCTGAGGTGGACTCATCCATCTACGAGATAAAAGGACGCTGCCCTCCCTGCTCGAAGGGTGAGTGAGGCGAGGAGCCTCCTTATTGAGGCATTCACTGAGGTTGTTCATTGGTGGACCCTCTTATGACATCGGCCCTTCTTCTAGCACCAAAGATATTATATACCTTTATGTCATAACCTGGGGATCGGTAGACTTAGTTTTATCCCAAAAGAGCAAGGTTATCCATGTGGATTCTTGGGCAAAGAGGACAAAAGGGGAGGTTGGGTCGGGGAGTTGGCTCTTTGACGTCTACTATGTCTTCGAGGTCGACCTGAGGTGGAGCCTGATCAACTTCGTCCACATCGGGATCCTGTATGACAGGTTAACATCGAGAGGGAGATTCCTGACTCAACCCCTCCGATACTTAAGTTAGCATATGGTATAAGTAGTGAAAAAGATTCGATCCATTTCCTTAGGTCAGGGGATCGATTTTTATACTTATGACAATGGCTCGATTGTACGTGAGTCGTTAATGGCACCGACAATTCACCTGTGCGAGGGGTTGGCTTATATGCTCCTGATAGCATGGGTCGGCCTGTTCGATTCCTCATTGTGTGATGCCAACCTGTATGACTCTGGGTGGTGCATACAATCCCTTGTTGTGCGGCATCGACCTATATGATTTTGAGTGATGCAGAGTCGACTGTACATCGTATGTTGAGCTGGTTGTGTTTTCTCCAAACACATGCCAAGCACATTCCCTCGTGTCGACTCGTTAGTGGCTGCCAACTGTCGGTGCATGGGTAGTGCCAATCAAGAATAACATCTCTTTACCTTTTTTGCGCCAATTCTTGATCTATAATTTTGTTTTCCGTTATTTTGTGATAGGAACTTAGTTGCATCTTTAGTCGTGAATACCATGCCATGGCTGCATATATTTGGCGTGCTATATGCATTCATGAGTATAGACATAACATGGTAGTGTTTCTGAAGTTATGGTTCATGACAGGTAGGAGAAAGTGGGGTTCAGATGTCAGGGGGTCAGAAGCAGCGGATAGCGATCGCAAGGGCTGTGCTGAAGTCGCCCAGGATTCTTCTGCTCGATGAAGCCACAAGCGCGTTGGACTCGGAGTCGGAGCGAGTCGTCCAAGCAGCACTCGACCTGGCGTCCCTCGGTCGGACCACCATCGTCGTCGCGCACCGCCTGTCCACTATCAGGAACGCCGACGTGATCGCCGTCCTGCAAGCCGGCCGAATCGCGGAGCTTGGCTCCCACGACGACCTCATCCGTGATGAAGATGGCATCTACTCATCCCTCGTTCGCTTCCAACAGACAGCGGGAGCAGCGGGAAGCGATGCGCCTAGCTCATCATCGTCAGCGTTGGTGGCCTTCCCTCGACCCGGTAGCAGCGAGAGCCGCAGATTATCTTCGTGCAGCAGATCAAGCTCCACTAGTTCTTCGCGCCAACAGGAGGCGCACGAGGAGTCCGAGGCGGATGCTCCTCCCCCGGTTCCATCACTGCGGAAGCTATTGCTGCTGAACTTACCGGAATGGCGGCAGGCGGTGCTGGGAAGCTTAGGCGCGATGGCTTTCGGGGCGGTGCAGCCACTGTACGCCTTCTCGATGGGAAGCATGCTGTCGGTGTACTTTATGAATGATCATAAGGAGATCAGGTCAAACACTAGGACGTACTGCCTCGTCTTCGTCGCCATGTCGGTCCTCTCCTTTTTGGTCAACATTCTTCAGCACTACAACTTCGCGGCCATGGGGGAGTACTTGACAAGGCGGGTGAGGCAGAGGATGCTCTCCAAGATTCTCACGTTTGAAGTTGGGTGGTTCGATCGGGACGAGAACTCTACTGGCGCCGTCTGCTCTCGACTCGCCAACGATGCCAATGTGGTCAGTAGCAATCTCCGTTAGCCGCTAGGCGTCCATAGGTACTTCGTCGTTCTCTAATCTGCATCTCTCTCCTACTGCAGGTTCGAATGCTGGTGGGTGATCGGATGTCTTTGATCATTCAGGCAGTCTCTGCGGTGACCATAGCATGGACGTTGGGTCTGGTCATCGCATGGAAGCTGGCCCTCATCTTGATCGCCATCCAACCCCTGATGATAGCATGCTACTACTCCCGAATGGTTATTCTCAAGAGCATGTCGAAGAAGGCCATCGAGTCCCAGTCGGAGAGCAGCAAGGTAGCTGCCGAAGCTGTCACCAACCTTCGTACCGTCACCGCGTTCTCGTCGCAGGATCGGATTCTCCACCTGTTCGGGAGAACCCAAGAGGGCCCGAGCAGGGAAAGCGTCCGGCAGTCCTGGGTAGCCGGCATCGTCCTCGGCGTCTCCCAGGCTCTCATGAGGTGCAGCTGGTCTCTGGCCTTTTGGTACGGCGGCCGGCTCATGTTTCATGGCCACATCACCGCCGAGGCTCTCTTTCAGAACATCCTCATTCTGGTTAGCACAGGCCGTGTCATCGCGGAGGCCGGCAGCATGACATCGGACCTCGCCAAGGGAGCAGATGTCGTCGGCTCTGTTTTCGCAGTGATGGATCGGCTCACCCACATTGAACCCGAAGATGACAAAGGCCATCGCCCGGAGAAGCTGGTCGGCGACATTGACATCTGCCGGGTTGACTTCGCATACCCAGCGCGCCCCGACGTACTCATCTTTAGAGGCTTTTCCCTCACTATCGAGGCCGGCAAGTCGACTGCGCTGGTGGGGCAAAGCGGTTCCGGCAAATCGACCATCATCGGACTCATAGAGCGATTCTACGACCCGATCAAGGGGGCGGTGAAGATCGACGGCAGGGACGCGAGGTCGTACCATCTCCGGTCGCTGAGGAAACACATAGGGCTGGTGGGACAAGAGCCGGTACTGTTCGCCGGGTCGATCAGAGAGAACATAGCGTACGGCATGGAGGGGCCAACGGAGGGCGAGATCGAAGACGCGGCGAGGACGGCCAACGCGCACGACTTCATCAGCGGCCTAAAAGACGGCTACGACACGTTCTGCGGGGAGAGAGGGGTGCAGCTGTCGGGCGGGCAGAAGCAGCGGATCGCGATCGCAAGGGCGGTGCTGAAGAACCCGGTGATACTGCTGCTGGACGAGGCGACGAGCGCGCTGGACAGCCAGTCGGAGAAGGTAGTGCAGGCTGCGTTGGAGAGGGTAATGGCGGGGAGGACAAGCGTGGTGGTGGCGCACAGGCTGAGCACCATTCAGAACTGTGACCTCATTGCGGTGATGGAGAAGGGGGTGGTGGTGGAGAAGGGGACGCATGTCTCGCTGCTGGCCAAGGGGCCCAAAGGATCATACTGTAACTTGGTTAGCCTGCAACAAGGGAACAAGGGCGTATGAACGCGGCTATGGAAGAGCAACCAAAGACTTCGATTGTGACGACAAAATTGATAGCAAAGGATCTTTGTCTTCTCTATTAGTTATTAGTCAACAAATCCTTGAATTAGTTGACCCCGGCAGCATTTACCGTCCAGACTTTTAAAAATCATATTGAGGTCTAGTTTCAAAATTATTATAATTCACTTTATTTTTGTTGACAATTCTTCGATAAAATTTCTTATGACGTGCTAAATTATGAAGATTAAGTGAATGACAAATTCATTATTCTACTTGAAAATAGGCAATTGACTTCAAATGGCCCGTGTTGACTCTTCACTTCTTTGCCCCAAATTATTACTTAGCAAACTTATACTGACGAGGTTGGCAACGGAAGTGGACGAGGTCGTGGAGAATGCTATACGCATTGGATCAAATCATGATCTTTTTCAAGCATCGTCATGTTTCTTGATATAATTTGAGAAAAAGGATCTACTTCATTTCTTTGCCCCAAATTATTACTTAGCAAACTTATACTGACAAGGTTGGCAACGGAAGTGAGCGAGGTCGTGGAGGATGATATATGCATTGGATCAAATCATGATCATTTTCAAGCATCGTTATGTTTCTTGATATAATTTGAGAACAAGGATCTACTTCATTTCTTTACCCCAAATTATTACTTAGCAAACTTATACTGACGAGGTTGGCAACAGAAGTGAGTGAGGTCGTGGAGGATGCTATATGCATTGGATCAAATCATGATCTTTTTCAAGCATCATTATGTTTCTTGATATAATTTGAGAAAAAGTATCTACTTCAAAAAGAGATGGTAGAAAACTTAATTGTGCTTCGATAAGAATATCAAATATGAGACAAGAGATGTTGTTAGGATGGTGTAGAGAAGAAAGGAAGGTTTGCTCTTTTTCAAGAGAACAAAGAGAGAGAAAGAGAGAGAGAGCTTTACGGACTTAACGAAGATTATTATTATTATTATTAATTATTATATAGTAGTCCTGTATAATGATGTATACATGTGATGTGGATAGATAATCATAGATCGTATGATGCAATGTATGTATGTACTGCGATTATTATTATTATTGGGGCTGCAAGCCTCCATTTATTCTCATTTATTATCGGGCCTACATACTTGTGATTATGTTATAATTATATGAAGAGGTACAACAGGAGCGTGAGATGACAATGAGACTCACGAGGTTAAGACAGACGATTGTGACTATAATCAAATCAAATATTTGATTTAGCAATCAAATATTATTTTATTACTTGCTATTATAATTTAAGGAATGTTAATCTTATTTCCTTATTTGTTATTTCGAATTAGGAAATGATTATAAAACATTCCAAATAGGGAGATATTATATTTGTTAATATATTAAATAAAAAAAAATTATATTAATAAATATAAAATTTTTTAAAAAAATTCCTTTATTGGAGGCTCACCTCCTCCTATTTAAGGAGATGGATTTTTCTCCCTCGTTCCTCACTTAACTGAGTCCAACAGTGGGAGAAACGAGGAGTTTCATTCTGCTAAGAAGAGGTAGGTTTCATTACCTTTCTTAAAGATAAAAAGTTTTATTTTGATTCAATATGAAAATTTTTATAGATTGATATTATTTATCAATCTTTTTAATGTAAAAAATATTTATTATTGAATTAAAATATTTTATCTGAAGTTTTTCGATCCTCTTTAAAGGTTCTTATTTTTGGATTTAAACCTACTTAAATTGTACATATTTGATGTATTAAATACATGATATCTTTTTTTATATTTGGATTAAGAATGTTATTTCTTTATATTATAACTTATCTTCTAATTTTATTTAGAGTAGTTTAAAAATAATTCTTAATCTTTTAGATGTTAAAATTTTTATTGTTTGATTAGAATACGTTATTTGAAAATTTTATCCTTTTAAAGATTTAGAATGTTATTGTTTGATTAGATCATGTTTAAATTATTCATGTTAGTATGATTTCTAATTCTTATTGAATAAAAAATATTATTTCCTTGTACTGAAGCTTATCTTTCAATCTTATTATTTATTTAATCTGTTGTTATGTTTTAATATATTATTATTAGTGAATATATATTATTATAATTTAAAATTTATGAAATTGGATAGGACTGGGTTAAAACAGCCCGCAGGCCAAGCCCAACCCATAGGTTAACCCAGCCTAACCTAACGTGGGCAGTCATGGACCAGGATTGGCACAGCTTAGTGTGATGCATGTACAGTCATGTGTAGTGCACATGATCGATATTTGGGTCAGCTCAACCTAGTCCAATATTATATAATTATTGGATTTGAGTCTAAACATTGATTGAACTATACCAGACTTGATTAGTCTAGATCAATTCAGGGTGGTTCTGAATTAGTCTGACTTTTTAAGTTAGTTTAACCTAAATTGAACTTAATCTAGTCTAAATTATACTAGTCTAGGGTGGTTCTAGACTAGTTAAATAAGGATTAGAGATTGATTCAGTTAGATTCTAGTGAATCAAGTTTGATTAGACCGATTTAACTAGGGTTCAAGTCAATTGACGGCTAATTAGTATTATTAATATTGACGATGCTAGAAAGAGATGTTTTAAATATGTTATTTCATCCCGATATAGATATGACCAGTATGAGAATATGTTATTTCCCTACCAATGGCTGGTAGGGTGATTCCCTTCGGGGATTAGCAAGCCATCAGACGTGATGGCTAGATGGTTCCTCCATTCGCTGTTGGGAGGAACGTGTCCCCACTTTAACGGGTGAGAGACGCCACTCCATCCACCATTGGGAGTACGATATGAGTTTGCCTCTATCCATTGTTGGGAGAACACAAACTTATCCTGTAGGATTAAGCATCTCCATTCGCTATTGGGGGAGTACTCCTTCGGGTATTTGATATACGCCAATGGGATGATTAATTTTTGATCATACATTCATTTTGAGTTGACTTTTAGGGTTCCTACTTAGTGTTGTTGAATTTTCTTTATTTTTGATTTTCAGAGTAGCCTCCTACTAGTGCTGAATCGGATTCCAATAGAGAGCGAACTTTCCTTTACCGATAGGCAGAGCTACTTGGATGATTCTTCGAGTTAGCATCACTATAATTTACCTTTCTACTTATGACTTAATGAATAAATAAATTATAATAAATATTTATAATGATGAATAAAGTGTTGTTTATCTATTTGGTTCTGTATGTGTGGAAAGATATGATCCTGAAAAAAAATTTTTAAGATATGACAGTGACACATGGAGATGCGTCAAGATGCCAATAGAACCGACGAGGACGAGATAGATGATCACAGGATATGAAGATGCGCCGAAGCACACATAAATCATGATGTGGTTGGCCCACTAGCTCGGGCTTGGTCACATTAGGCTGTGATCCATGATCATCTAGTGTGATTACTTACGTGATGTGTGATTATTTATATACCTACTAGATATATATATATATATATTCAATATGTATATGTGTGACATGTCAATAGGAAACCGAATCAAAATCCCCTTTTTTGATAATATTAAGTTAGTAAACGTGAGACAATTAGATTGACCAACGTGGTCTTCCATCGTTATAAGGAGAAATTGATTCTCGACATAGGTTGAGTTAGTTGAGTCCCTCTAGGCTCACCTATATCGTAATTCAAGATCTTGCCTATGATATAGAGATGTCACCGGTTACTTAAGGATATGATATACTTAATCAAGTCTCTTGAGAGCATATCATTGAATCAAACTCATCTTATAACTATGGTAATGACTTAACCGAACATCATGGTTGGTCAAATCCCTCGAGACCATGATGATTCGGAGGTTGAATAGCATGGGAATCACAAGGAGTTATGATCGACAAGAGTTGCCTACCTTTTCAGACTTAGCATAATTGGTTGAGTCCCTCGAGGTTACTTTAAGATGTCGATTGGATCCCGATCTCCACTAGAGATTTGTCAAGGGTTTCCGATTCATATACCAGAGAGAGTTATCTGTTTCGTGAGAAAATAATGGGAGTAGATTAAGATAGAAGTCTTTATCTTGATTATTTATTTTTGTAAAATCTACATGTTATTTATTTTTGTTGTATCTTTATTTTCATAAAATGTCACTTTCAAATCCATTACGTGGCATACTTGATATCAATCACCTCACTGGTCCAAATTATACGAATTGGCTTCGCAACCTAAGAATCATTCTCATGGCAAAGAAAATCATGTACGTACTCTTGCTCAGTGCTATATTTTAGGCTTCATGGCTCCGAGTTACAGGGGCAACATGAAAAGATGGATGTTATATATATTCTCCTATATCTTCGTAAATTATTTAAGGAACAAAGGAGAATTCAATGATACGAGATATCCAAGAGTCTCTTCTACGCCAAGATGAGTGAGGGGCATTGGTTCAGAACCATATCCTTAAGATGATTGAGTGGATAGAGAAGCTCACGGGTCTAGGAATGGTCCTAAATAATAACATATGTATGGATCTTGTACTTAAGTCCCTACCAGATTCCTTTTCTTAGTTCATTATGAATTTTAATATGAATAAGCTTGAGGAGACTCTCCCTTATCTCCTGAATATATTGAGGGAGGCTAAGAGCACTATCAAGAAAAAGAAGCTAGTTCTCTTTGCTAGCGAGGCCAGAAAGAAAAGGAAAACAGAGAAGTCCCTTAAGAAGGGCAAGGGTAAGGGCAAACCAGATAAAGCAAAGATTGTTAAGAAGGACCTGACAAAAGAAAAATACCAATGCTTGCATAGCGATAAAGACGAGCATTAAAAGAGGAACTGCAAAGAGTGTCTTATAGGGAAGGTGAAACAGAAGCTTAGAGAAGCTTCAGGTACATTTGTAATTAGTCTCCATTTGTCAGACTTTTATGATAACACATGAGTATTAGATACTGGTAGTGTTTATCACATCTGCAATTCATTGCAGGTTCTGACAAGTCCTAGAAGATTAACGAGAGGTGAGATGGATCTTAAGATGGGTAATAAAGTAAAAGTTACTGGAGTGGCTATTAGTGAGGTCACCCTACATTTGCTTGATGGGGCTACTATTACATTAGATGCATATTATTTTGTTTCTTCTATTATTAAAAATATTACTTCCATTTTATATTTGACAGTTAGTGGATATAAATTAGTTTTTGAGAACAATAATTATTTAATAATATTGAATAAAAAGATCATTACTAGAGGAACATTATATAATGGTTTATTTATGCTAGATGTTACTTAGCACTGTAGGTTAGATCATATCCATGAGGGAATGATTCAAAAGTTACTTAAGGATGGATACTTAAATCCATTTGACTACAAGTCATATGCGACTTACGAGCCTTGCCTTCATAGAAAACTGACCAACTCTTTATTTAGTGAAACTGGAGAGAGAGCCACTGAGTTGCTAAAACTCATACATAGTGATATATGTGGTCTTATGTCAATTCAAGTCATAGGAGGTTATTCTTATTTTATTACATTCACTGATGACTTCTCTA
This sequence comes from Musa beccarii, assembly GCA_024322285.1. Lineage (NCBI taxonomy): Eukaryota > Viridiplantae > Streptophyta > Magnoliopsida > Zingiberales > Musaceae > Musa > Musa beccarii. The sequence continues at coordinate 2,231,504 of CM044397.1, read as the reverse complement.
GGTATGAACATGTGTACTTGATGAAGTATATGTTTGAGTACTTGATGAAGTATATGTTTGAGACTTTCAAGAAATTTAGAGAATATAAGAATAAGGTAGAGAATCAGAGTGAAAAGAGTATCAAGACTCTTTGATCAGATCGAGGAGGTGAGTACTTGAGTATAGAGTGCACCTAATTCCTCAAGGACCATGGGATTCTATCATAGTAGACACCTCCTTATACACCTCAATTTAATAGTATATCTGAAAGAAGGAATCGAATGTTGTTAGACATAGTGCGGTCTATGATGAGTTTTGATTACCTACCCATCTTATTCTGGGGATATGCCATAGAATTCACAGCTTGCCTTCTGAACAGAATTCCAACTAAGTCGATAGTGTCTACACTATATAAGATTTGGAAAGGGAAAAAGTCTGATCTTAAGGTTGTTAAGATTTGGGGCTGTCCTACCTACATTAAAAGAGATAATCCCGATAAGTTAGAATCTATGATGGAACGGTATAAGTTCATGAGACATCCTAAGAAAACTTATGAGTATTATTTCTATCACCCCGAGGACCAAAAACTCTTTGTAGTCAAGAAAGATATATTTCTTAAGAAGAAACACATTCTTATTCTTAGTGGAGACAATGAGAGCGTGATAGAATTGAGCGAGGTTAGAGAACCTAAATTAAGTATTATTCCATAGCTAAAGTTTGTTCAGATACCTAACATATAAGTTCTAACTTTACGTAGATCTGGTAGAGTATCTCATCCTCCGAAGAGATATGTGGGATATATCAGAAGAGAGGATATTGATGATATTAATCCTCAGACCTACAAGGAGGCTATTGTGAGTATAGACATCGGGAAGTAGTAAGAAGCCATGAATTTTAAGATGGATTCCATGTACTCCAACAAGGTTTGGAATCTAGTTGATGCACCCAAGGGTATCATACCCATTGGTTGCAAATAAATATTCAAGAAGAAGATCGGAGTATATAGAAAGGTAAAGACTTATAAAGCAAGGCTAGTAGCCAAGGGTATTGTCAATGGTAAGGAGTTGACTATAACGAAATATTCTCACCCGTAGTCATGCTAAAATCTATCCAAATTCTATTAGCTATTGTAGCATACTATGATTATGAGATCTAGCAAATAGATGTAAAAATTATGTTTCTCAATGATAACCTCGAGGACGAGGTATATATGATATAACATGAGTGATTCATATCTAAAGACAATCCAAATAAGATGTGCAAGTGCTTAAGTCCATCTATGGACCAAAGCAAGCTTTCCAAAGTTAGAACATAAGATTTGATGAGGCAATCAGATCTTATAACTTCGTTAAGTATGAAAATTAGCCTTGTGTATACAGGAAGGTAAGTGAGAGCGCTATCACCTTTTTGATGTTGTATATGGATGACATCCTTATCATTGGGAATGATGTAGGAATGTTATCTACAGTAAAAGCTTGGCTATCTATACACTTCTCCATGAAAAACTTAAGAAAAACATCCTACATCTTGGGGATTCAGATCTATAGAGATAGATCCTAGACGATGCTTGGCTTGTCCTAGTCCAAGTACATAGACACCATTGTTAACATGTTTCGTATAAAAAATTCCATGAGATGTCTCATACCAATGAGACATGAGATATCACTTTCTAAGAGTATATCCTCAAAAACTCTCGAAGAAAGGGCAGACATGGATATGATACCTTATGTTTCGACGATAGGATCTATCATATACGCTATGCTATATACCAAGCCTGATATAACGCATTCTCTAAGTATCACGAGTAGGTATCAAATGAATCCAAACTTGGAGCAATAGAAAGCAGTAAAGCGTATCCTCAGATACTTGAGAAAGACTAAGGATCTTTTACTAGTATATGGAGAAGGTAATCTCCAAGTTGAGAGCTATATGGACTCGAGTTTCCAGTCCGATGCTGATGATAGTAGATCTAATTTAGGACATATGTTCACCTTAAATAGAGGAGTAGTGTGATGGAAGAGTTCTAAGTAATTCATTACTGCTGACTCGACCATAGAGGTGGAGTCCATTGATATGGTAGAGGCAATAAAGGAGGGAGTTTGGATGAAGAAGTTCATCACAGATTTGGGAGTCGTACCGGGCAGTGATGAGCCGATTCCCTTATATTGCGATAACAACGACAATGAGCCTTTGGTTCCCTCCTATTTATAGAAGTCCCCTATTAATTTAACCCTAATGGATCTTGCCCCAATATAACATATACTCTAAGTGGTACAAGCAAATATCAAACAGATCTAAGTTTGAAATATTAGAAGGTAGTAAAGTGTATCCTTAAGTCCCTGAGAAGGATTAAGAATCTTTTACTCGTATATAAAAGAAATAGCCTAAGGGTTCAAGGCTATACGGTCTTGAGTTTCTAAAGCGATGTTGATGATAACAAGTCTAACTTAAAGTATGTGTTTACACTGAATGTAGAAGTAGTATATTGGAAGAGTTCCAAGCAAGATACTACTGCTAACTCGACCACAAAGGCGGAGTACATTATGATGACAAAGGTAGTAAAGGAGGGAGTCTGGATGAAAAAGTTCATCATAGATCTAGGAGTTGTGCCTACCAACGAGGAGTCAATTCTCTTATATTATAATAACAACGGGATGATTACTCAAGTGAAGGAACTCAGGTCTTATCAGAAGGCCAAGTATATTATGAGGAGATTCCACTTGATCAGAGAGATCATGACCCGAGGAGATGTAGTAGTAGAGAGAGTTCCATTTAAAGATAACATCGCAAATCCACTAACAAAGCCATTGTCTTATATTATTTTTTAGTATCATAAGGGTTTAATAGGGGTCAGATACATAGGTGATTAACTTTATGTCAAGTGAAATGTTGCTAGTCATAGATGTCCTGCAAGCCAATCACTTGAGTGATGGCATATGTGACACGCTACGTACTATTTTTGCTTATTATTATTTATTGATAATTTTCTCACTTTATGTTGCATGTTACATATATTATGATGTCCATGGATTTATGCAATGGGAATCGGATCATGATGAGATCATAATAATGGGACCAATTCTCCTTAAAGCATAAACTCTGAATAATCCTGATCATAGGTTACTCGAGAGAGACATCGAGATAACTGGATAGATTAGTATAATATATACCAATCTATATGATGGAGGTGACTGGTCTCATAGCTGCTCGTATAGGGACACTAGGGATACAATGCATGTGCTCATTGGAGAATGAGTTCTTTAATTAATCCGTTCACGTAATGTTAGTTGGTTGATGATACCTCATTTTCAGACAACAATTCTGTTATCCCAATTGTATATCTAGTTCTTAGCCTTGAGACACTAAGGATGTTCTGTGTGAATACTCCACTCTTTGATACCAGACTTATAAGTCTGGAAGTTCAAGATCTAGCATAATCGATCATTGAGAGTGGCAACCAATCTTACAAGGGCAATTGAGTGTCGATATAGGCTCATCCACTCTCAGTATCATGAGAGGAATATTTTGTGTTCTTGCTCAAGCAAATCCCTTGCTAGGGTCATTCAGATTGATAGAAAAAGAATTCTCTGAGAGAATCCAATTAGAGTAAAACTCGAGTAGATTCCATATGGGCCTAATAGCACTATGCCCAGTATACGCTCTATAGGATATTAGATAGGTGAGCAACTATAGATATACAGTAACTGAGAACAGACAAGTCCAATAGATTGGATTCTCCTGTATCATCTAGGGATTATAACATAGTGGCATAATATGCTTGTAGTCGTTAAATCGAGTGAATTATTATAGAGATAATAATTCATTAAGCCAAAAGGAGTTCTGATAGGTATAGCTCACGACCAACTATATTGGGCCTAAAGACTCACACATATATGGCAAGTGTTACGATGAGTAGAGGTTCAAATATAAGATATCTATTGGAGCTCCTATCTTATTAGATATCCAATAAACCTTTGAATTATTGGATATTATGGATAAGATCCAATAATGACCCATGAGAGATTATTGGGTAGAGATAAACTAATTTATGAGGGTTTGGTAGTTGAATAGAGATCCAATACCTAATATGATAGGATCCAATAAGGTTAAGTTGATATGGATCTCTATAAATAAGATAGAACCAAAGGAGCATATGCTAGGCTATTTTTTGGTTGCCACCTCCTATACTCCTCTCTCCCTCTCCTTCTTAGCGAATAATCCTAGTTAGGAGGCATGTGGATAGTAAGAAAAGTCGCCCCTTCTTGATCATGTGGTGCGCTTGTAGGAGACGATCGTATAGTGATTTAAGGAGCATCTTCGTCGCATTTGCCGTGTGAATCGCCATTAGAGAGGAGGACAATTGACCTCCTTCATCCTCTCTCATAGATCTGTAGTTTTTTAGAGATATACGATCTCCCTAGGTAGCATATTTTTTTATGTACATGTAGTTTTCAATTTTACGAATTTTTGCACACCAATCTTCGCATAACAATAAGAAACTTTTTTATAAAAAAATCTAAGATTTTCATTTTCTATTCTTTCATTGCATATATGATGCTATCCCAGATTTTTCAATAAAAATGATAGTTAAAAAAATCTAATATAAAAAAATATTTTCAAGAACTATGAAGAAAAGACTTTTCTTCATCAGTTTGAGAATGGCTATAATCAACTAATTCGAGGTTTTTGGGCCAAGCATTCATGTTGCACTTGGAAACTTTAACGGAAGTAGATAAAAAGACTGACATGAATTATTTATTTTGTAACTCTATGTTATTTATTATCCTTTATCCTTCTCAATAATGTGGAATTACTTCTCGTCCTACTTGGGTCTTTTGATAACATGTAACTTCTGCGAAATTTTTTTTACTTCTGATCACTTTCACCTTATTGAGATGATAAAATTGATTTCCAATTTAATATTAAACATTTATGTATAGTCAGCTGATCTGATGACAGTATACCCTTGCTATGTCATTTTGTATGTCTGTTGCTCCTCGCTCTTTGTGGCAAACATGGGAAAGAATATTTTGAAGCTCAATATCCTTCGTGTATGTTATGTTCTTCAAACAAACCAATTAACTGTGATAATTTTGACTTTGTGAGGAGTTCCCACATTATATGGTTTTCTAAACCTCTTTATTTGTTGAAGTGATGATACTGGAGACAAAAGTGAAAATTATAACAATTATGAGTCATACGCTCCTTCCCTTAACAAATATGAACCCACAATTCCAAAAGGAAAATATTTTTCCTTATTAAGTATATGCTAAAGTTCTATATACCATTATACCATGTTTTCACTTGTGAATATATATATATATATATATATATATATATATATATATATATATATACATATACATGTATATATATATACATATACATGTATATATATATACATATATATATATGTACATATACATGTATATATATACACATGTATATATACACACACGCATATATATATATATATATATATATATATATATATATATATATATATATATATATATATATATATATATATATATATGTATATATCAGAGAAGTAAGAGTATTTAGGAGCATATCAAAGAAGTAAAAATATTTAGGAGCATATCAATGAGGTAAAGAGCATTTAGGAGCATATCAATGAAGTAAAGAATATTTAGAAGGATATCAATGAAATAAAGAACATTTAGGAGCATATCAAATGAGCAAGGAGCATTTAAAGGCATATCAATTTAAAAGCATATCGAAGAAATAAAGAATATCTAGAAGCATATCAATGTAATAAAAAGTATTTAGAAGCATATAAAGAAAATAAATGAGAAACATAAGCTCAAGTGTTGTATTTGATATTTCATTCATTTTCAAAGAGCATATAGGAACACATACGTAATTACTTTGAATAACATATCAAACTAACATAGAGGGTGAAGTGAGATTATAACATAACATAATCTATCTATTTCTAAACGACCATTAATATAAGTCATATATGTTTGGAAGCTCCATCCACCCACATCTAGATGAAGTCATTAGGGTCGATAAGAGCATTACAAGCTCTACATGTAACTTCTTTTTTTATTTCTAATAAAGGTTCACATTATCCCATAATAGAGTATAAAAGGATATTATGACTAAGAAAGGTAGTAGGTATAGGAAGCATATGTGAAACAATAAAAGTATACATATGCATATATGAAACAATATGAGGCAAATATAAACAATTCATTCAGATATAATACGAACTAATGACATAACTTACAAGAGTTTAAAACAGCCATATAAGGCTCAATTGAGGAAAAAATTTTAGCTGAATTCAAGTTCAAAGAGGTAGAACTAAAATAAGTAAATTTGGTAATAAATATGTTTTAGTAGAAACTATAAGGCATATTGCATAAGTTATTTGGATAATCAATCATACTCTAATTTATTCAAGAAAGAAATCATTTGAATGATATATGAGTCTAATTTCAGATAAAATAAGTTTTATATAAATTTAAATTTCCTATAAAGAGTTACAAGTAATTTAGTATAAAAAGGTTAGAAAATATTATCCCTATTTTGTAGAATCTATATAATCAAATGAAACAAATATTTGGGTAAGTATTTGCATTCCGAATATTTTAAGGAAGGTGGCAAAAAAAAGATATATGAGTCTAATTTTAGAAAATTAAGTTTTGTCTAAATCAAAATTTTATGCAAAATGTTATAGATAAAATAAGGCAAATAGAATAGAATTCTCAAAAAATTCATATTAGCAAATTTGCTGCTCAAATGAGGTTGATCCCATTAGTAAGGGCAAAACTCTTCAAAGTACTGATAAGTAAGAAAAAATCAAGGATAAATTTTTTTTATAAGATAGGTTAAAATACTTATCTTAGAAGAATTGATCCAAAACATTAAGACAAAGCAAAGCTTCTTCTTCTTCTTCTTTAATTTCTTTTCTCTTCTCTTCTCACGATAGGTTCTAGCAAGGTTCTCATGATAAGTTTTTTTTTTTATTTTTCTCCTTTAATTGCATAGGTTTAACTAACTCAAATATGACAAAGTGACAAATATATATCAAGGAAGCATAAGTGTCATCAATGGAACAAGTGACGCCATCCTTAGGTTACCTAGTAACACATATTCTTCATTTTTTATTTTTTTAACTTAATATAAATATTTGATAAATCACATTCAATTATTAGATCTTTAGCAATAAGCTTTCAATATAAAATTATTTAATATAAAAATATTAAATAATATTTATATTAATTAATTAAAATAATTAATTATTTTAAAATAATTAAATTAATCTTTATCATTGATTTGAGTGGGATTAAACTTAATAATATGGGAAGGATCAAGTATATACTTTTTAAGTAAAATATGAAATATATCGTGAATATGACATAAAGATGGTGGTAAGGTAATTTTATAAACAACAACCAATCCTCTCAATGACCATAAAAGGTATAACAAATCTAGGGTTTAACTTTCTTTTCTTCTGATAGAACCCTAGAGGAATTATATATAGATTGATCTTTGAGGGGGATCAACCCTTGGAACGTTATAGGGGTTCCCCCCTCCTTGGTAGTCGGCCAGATGGCTGACTTTGTATATTGATCTTTTCTTATTCAAAAGAGATGGAGGCTACATACTTATATAGGGCTCCAAACCCTGGCCCAAGGGGGCTGCTTAGGTTTCAGGCATGACACGTGGAAGATAGGATGAATTTTGACATCCTCAGGTAATTTAACTTTGTACACCACGGCTCCAATATACTTTGTGATTTGATAGGGCCCATAAAAATATGAGGATAGCTTCATGGAGGCTCATGTGTTGATGGATAGTTTCTTGTATGGCTATAGGTAAAGATAAACCTAATCTCCTACTAAAAATTCTCTTTCGCTTCGTCGTGTGTCGATTTGTTGCTTCATTTTGGCTTGAGTGGTAGAGAGATTATCCTTTAGTTGTTGTAGGAGTTTGACCCTATCAATTAAATCTTAGTCGACATGGTCTTCTTTAGTCGAGCCAATTACATACTTTAGAATCACAGGGGCCGGTCGACCATACAGTGCTTCATATGGGGTATATTTTACATATGAATGATATGTAGTATTATACCAGCATTCGGCCCAGGAGAGCCATTTCGCCCACTCTTTTGGCTGGTCACTAGCGAAACACTAAAGGAACGTCTCTAAATACCTGTTCACCATGTTTGGCTATTAGTTTGTGGATGATATGTTATGCTCATCTTGAGTTTGGTACCCTGCAATTGAAATAACTTGATCCAAAATTTACTAGTGAAGACCCTGTCATGATAACTTACAATGGACTTTAGCATCCCATGCAGTTTAACAATATTTTCTATGAAAATCTGAGCAATACTAGCAGTAGTGTAGGGACTTCGCACAACACAAAAATGAGTATATTTCGTAAGTTGATCAACTACCATGAGGATTGTGCTTTTACCTTTGGAAGGTGGTAGCCCTTCGATGAAGTTCATGGAGATGTCAGTCCACACTGAGTCTAGTATGGGTAGTGGTTGTAGCTTCCCTGGAATCGCCACTGTTTCACCATTTTGCTGTTGACATACATCATATTGTGTCACATATTCAGAAATAATTTTTTTCATCCCTCTCCAATAAAAATTTTGCTTCACTCTTTTGTAGGTTCTCAAAAATCTGAAGTGCCCTGCTAAAGGTATGGAGTATATTTCGTACATGATGATTTTGCTACAAGGGGAGTCGGGTATAAGCACAATGCGACCTTTGTAGCGTACATCCCTCGAATCCCAAGTGTAGTAGGCTATTGCACTTGGATCTTCCTCCAATTTTTTTATGATGTTGTTGGTTTCTGGATCCTTCTTCCATTCCTCCCTAATGTTCTCGAGGAAGTTGATGGTAGGAAGGGAGATGACTGAAAATTCAGTTTGCTCAGGTAGCCGTGAGAGTGCATCTACAACGATGTTTTCTTTCCCCTTTTTGTAAATAATTTCATAATCAAATCCTAGAAGTTTGGTTACCCATTTTTGTTGCTCAGAGGATGATATCTTCTACTCCAAAAAGTACTTAAGGCTTCTATAGTCGTTTTAATTTGAAATCATTGGCCAATCAAGTAGGGTCTCCACCTCATTACTGTATTCACAATGGCAACCATCTCCTTATCATATATTGACATTTTTTTATGGGAGGGAGATAACGCCTTGCTAGTGTATGTGAGTGGTTGACCATCTTGCATGAGAACGACTCCAATTCTGACTCCAGATACATCAACCTCAATGATGAAGGGTCAACTAAAATCTAGTAGCACTAGCACGGCATTGTCGTCATGGCTGCCTTAAGTTTGTCGAAGGTAAAGAAGGCTTTGTCTGACCATTAGAAGGCATCTTTTTTTAGTAGAGAAGTAAGGGGTGCACTGATCTTCCCATAGTCCTTCACAAATTTTTGATAGTAGCTCGTTAGTCCAAGGAACCCGCATAGCAATTTCACGTTTGTAGGTTTCAGCCAGCCTTACATTGCTTCAATTTTTGTTAGGTCTACCACCACTCCTTTTGATATTATGTGCCCAAGGTACTCTACTTTTTGCTAGAGAAAGCTACACTTTGATTGCTTAACAAAAAGATTATTCTCCTAAAGGAATGTCAAAATAAATCGCAAGTGCTGAAAGTGAGTATCAAAAGAAGAGCTATAAATGAGAATATCATCGAAAAATACAAGCATAAATTTATAAAGAAACTCTAAAAAATATCGTTCATGAGACTTTGGAAGGTTAAAGGAGCATTAGTGAGTCCAAAAGACATTATCAAGAATTCATAATGGTCGTTATGTGTGCGGAATGTAGTTTTTGGAATGTCATCTTCACATACCTGAATTTGGTGGTAACCGGATCAGAGGTCCAACTTCGTGAAGACTCGAACTCTTTTTAACTCATCAAGAAGTTCATCCACCACTGGTATTGGGTACTTGTCCTTGATGATGATGCCATTTAAAACTCGGTAGTCGATGCACATCCGTCAAGTTTCGTCCTTCTTGCGTACAAGTAGCACCGGTAAGGAATAGGGGCTGCAGCTTGGTCGAATCACCCTTGTTTTAAGCATCTCATTTACAATCTTTTCAATTTCATCCTTCTAGATGTGAGGATAGCAGTATGACCAAGTGTTCGCTGGTGGTTTGCCTTGAAGAATTGGAATCCAGTGGTCATGTTACTGAGTAGGAGGAAGACTGTGCAGTTCAGCAAAAATGTTGGCAAATTCAGCAAGCAATTGAGTGAGATTTTGATCTTCAATTTCTATTTTCTTCCCCTCTGGTTGCTGTTGGAGATGCATCAAAAAGCCACCATTTACCTTGCATAAAACTTTCTCTATTCGTTGGGTCAAAACGGTGGTTATGTTGCTTCCGTACTTCCTACGTATGGTGACCTGTTTGCCTTTGCAATAGAATTTCATAATCAATTTGGAAAAGTTCCAAGAGATGTCACATAGTATCGTTAGCTATTATATACCAAGAATGACCTCATAATCATAGATTGGTAGGAGGAAGAAGTCAAAATTAATTTCTTGGTCTTGCAGTAAAAGTTTCACCTACGAGCATCTTTGGTCGCACTTTAGGATTCGATCGTCGGCGACCTTTACATCAAACTTGCTGTAACCTTTGATGTAGAGCGTCATCCAAGAAACAACCTTACTATTTAGAAAGTTATTAGTGCTGCCCGTGTCGATGAGAACAGTGATCAATTGTTGTTTGATAAGGCCTCTAACTTTCATCGTTTGCGGATTTAAGTAGCCGGCTAGTGCGTGTACTATAAAGTCAGTCAGTTGTAGCTCTTTTTCTGCATCTTCTTCTTCATGTTCAAGGCTCTCTTCTGAATGTTTATTAACATCTTCTTCCACTGGTTTAATTATAAGAAGTTACCCATTTTAACAGCGATGCTCGTGGCTCCACGGTTCATCGCAATGCCAACATAACCCCTTTGCAGATCGCTCCTGAAGCTCTTCTCTTATCAACTTTTTTAATGCAGGGGCTCGGCTAATATTAGGGGGGCTTAGAGATTCGATATTACTAGTTGGGGAGTGACCCTAGTCCTCCGGGCTTCATGGTTCAATCGCTTCTCTTAAAGTCGTGCGAAAGAGATGGCTGCCTAAGTGTGTATAGTTGTCGTGCTTTAACTTCTCCTTGTTGCTAGGAAATTGGGAGATTGGGTATCTTATGCACAACGGAAAATAAAAATAAGATTGTATTTTCCATAGTTACGTACTTGACCATCGTGCGACGATTGGTGCGCAAAACTCGTAAATCCGAAAAATCCGTATGTATCATGTCAGAGGCGTTACCTGGGGAGATCGTATATCCTCAAAAATTTCAGATCCGGTGAAGAGGATGAAGGAGCACTAGCGTACTCCTCTCTAGCGGTAATCCACACAGGTGACGCAGCAACGATGCTCCTCAGATCATCGCGGGATCTCTCTCCACGTGCACCACAAGGTTGTCGGAGCCAAGCAGGAGGAGAGGAGACCGAGGAGAATAGGAGGATGACTACCATGAGCTCTCAGCCTATGAACTAGGAGGTTCCTCCTATTTATAGAGGTGGAGGAAGCTTATCCTTAACAGATCCTATTCATACTGGATCTCTGTCTAGTTGGATCTCATTAGATCTTATCCACAGGATCCAATTTGATCTCATCCAAATGGATCTTATCCAATCATTTAATTGGATCTCATCCAATTACCCAATTGGATCCCATCCACAGGATCCAAACTAGGGACTTCACAGATATCTCATATCCGTACCTTTACTCGTCGCAACATCCTCCTTATGTGTGTGACCCTCTAGGCCTGATACCGAGCTGGCCGTGAATCGCTCCCATCAGAACCCCTTCTGACTCTGAACACCTTCTGATATAGTGAATTATTATCTCCATAATAATTCACTCGACTCATCAACTATGGACGTACTAGGCAACTACACCATAGTTCCCAAACGGTACAGGGGGATATAATCCATCGGACCTGTCTGTCCTCAATTACTATGTATCTATAGTCCCTCATCCATCTAATATCCCAGAGACCATATATTAGGCATGGTAGAGTCAGGCCCATACGGAATCCTATCCGAGTCTCGCTCTAATCGGATTCTCCTGGAGAACTCATTCTCTCTCAATCTGAATGACTCTGGCCAGAGATTTTGCCTGAGTGAGCACATGCGGGATATTCATCTCATGATATCGAGAGTGGATAATCCTCTGTTGACACACAATTACCTTCATAAGGTTGGCTACCATTCCCGAGAACCAGCTATACCAAATCTAGAGCTCTCCAAACCTATAAGTCCAGCGTCAAAGAATAGAGTACTCAAACAAAATATCTTTGGTACCTCTAAGGACCAAATACACTACTGAGACTACAGAATCACTGTCTGACATTAGGTATCACTAACCAAACAGCATTCTGTAAGCGGATCAATAAGTGAACTCATTCTCCAATGAGCACCTGCACTGTACCTTTAGTGTCCCCACACAATCGACTATGAGACCAGTCGCCTCCATCATATAGATAAGTATACAGTGCACCAGTCTATCCGGTTATCTCGATGTCCTCATCGAGTAACCTATGACCAGGATGATTTAGGATCTGTGTTCAAAGGTATATCGGTCTCATTATCATGATCTCATCATGATCTGATTCTCATTGCACAGATCCATGGACATCACAATATTCATCCAGATAATATGAGAAAATACTAATAATAATATGTAAAGAGATCGACATAACATATCACAGGTGCCACCACTCACATGATTGGCTTGTAGGGCACCTATAACCAATAATCTCCTACTTGACCTAAAGTCAATCACCTACGTGTCTGATCCTCATCAGACCTCTATAATGCTCCAATATAATCTAAGTTAGTGGCTTTGTCAGTGGATCTGCAATGTTATCTTCGGATGGAACTCTTTCCACTACTACATCTCCTCGGGCCACGATCTCTCTGATCAAGTGGAACCTCCTCAGAACATGCTTAGATTTTTTATGAGACCTGGGTTCCTTTGTCTGAGCGATAGCCCCGTTATTGTTGTCATATATGGGAATCAGTGTCACGTTGCTCGATACAATTCTCAAATCCATGATGAACTTCTTCATCCAAACACCCCCTTTTACTGCCTCTATAGTGCTTAACTATCTAGATGGCCAAGCTTCTACTGTGGATAGTATTCCTATATCATTCCTAATGATTAGGATATCATCCACATATAACACCAAGAAGGTGATAGCGCTCCCACTTACCTTCCTATACACACAAGGCTCATTTTCATTCTTAACAAAGTCATAAGAACTGATCGCCTCATCAAACCTTATGTTCCAACTTTCGGAAGCTTGCTTTAGTCCATAAATGGACTTGAGCAATCTACACACCTTATTTGGATTCTGCTTAGATATGAACCCCTCAAGTTGTATTATATACACTTCCTCTCGGAGATTGCCATTGAGGAATATAGTTTTCACGTCCATCTGCCAGATCTCATAGTCATAATATACTACAACAGCTAATAGAATTCGAATGAATTTCAGCATAGCTATGGGTGCAAAGGTTTCGTCATAGTCAACACATTGCTTCTGACGATACCCCTTAGCCACTAGCCTTGCCTTATAGGTCTCCACCTTTCTATCTACCTCGATCTTCTTCTTGAAGAACCATTTGCAGCCAATAGGTATGATACCCTTAGGTGCATCAACAAGGTTCCAAACCTTGTTGGAATACATGGATTCCATCTTAGAAATCATGGCTTCTTGCCACTTCCCAAAGTTTATACTCATAATAGCCTCCTCGTAGGTCTAAGGATCAATGTCCTGAATACTCCATGTATCTTTCAAGAGGGTGTGATACTCTATCAGTCCTATACAAAATTGAAACTTGTGTGTTAAATACCTGAACAGACTCGATCTCTGGAATGGTGCCTGAGCTAGGTTCTCCAACCTCGCTCAATTCTATCATGTTCCCACTATTTCCATCAAGAATATGTTCCTTCTCAAGAAACACTGCTCTCTTGGCAACAAAGACCTTTTAGTACTCAGGGTGATAGAAATAATAACCACAAGTTTCCTTGGGGTATCCCACGAACTTGTACCGTTCCGTCTTGGATTCCAACTTATCGGGGTCGTGTCTTTTAATGTGGGCAGGGCAGCCTCAAATCTTAACAACCTTAAGATCAGACTTCTTCCATCTCCATATCTCATATGGTATAGACACTACAGATTTAGATGGAACTTTGTTCAGAAGGTAAATTACGGTCAGTAGGGCATATCCCCAAATTGAGATGGGTAGGTCAGCAAAACTCATCATGGACCACACCATATCTAATAATGTATAATTCTTCCTTTCTGATACACCATTAAGCTGTAATGTATAAGGAGGTATCCATTGGGATAGAATCTCATGGTCCTAGAGGAACTAGGTGAATTCTGTACTCAAGTATTCTCCTCCTCAATCTGATCGAAGAGTTTTAATACTCTTTCCAGTCTGATTCTCTACTTTATTCTTATACTCCCTGAATTTCTCGAAGGCTTCAGACTTATACTTCATCAAGTACACATGTCCATACCTAGAGAAATCATCAGTAAAAGTAATGAAGTAGAAATAATCACCTATGGTATGAGTTGACATAGGACCACATACATCACTATGTATGAGTTCTAGTAACTCAATGGCTCTCTCTCCAGTTTCACTAAATGGAAAGTTAGTCAATTTTTCACAAAGGCAAGGCTCGTAATTTGTATATGGATCGCAATCAAATGGATCTAAGTATCCATTTTTTAACAACTTTTGAATCTTTCCCTCATGGATGACCTAGCCTACAATGCCACAAATATGTATTATTCACCTCTTCTCATTTCCTCTTGGCCATGCTTACATTCATGATGTGTGAAGCAGTATTTAGCATAAACAAACAATTATGCAATGTCCCTCTAGTAATGATCTTATCATTCTTACTAATTGAATAATAATTATTCTCAAAAAGCACTTTATAACCATTTAATGTCAAATATGAAATGGAAATAACATTTTTGATAATAGAGGGAATAAAATAACATGCATCTAATGCAATAATAGCTTCATCTGGCAGATGTAGAGTGACCTCACCGATAACAACAATAGCAACTCTTGCTCTATTGCCCATCTTGAGGTTCATCTCGCCTTTTGTCAATCTCCTATACCTTGTCAAAACCTGTAACAAATTGTAGATATGATAAGCACTACCGGTATCTAATACCCATACATTATTATAAGAATCTGACATATGGAGACTGATCATGAAAGTACCTGAAGCTTTTTCAAGCTTTTGTTTCACTTTTTCTACAAGATACGCCTTGTATTTCCTCTTCTAATGCCCATCTAGATCGTAATAGAAGTACTAATCTTTATCCTTTGTTGGATCAATTTTGGCAACCTTTATCTTACCCCATTTGCCCTTGCCCTTACCCTTCTCAAGAGTCTTCACAGCATTTCTTTTCTTTTTGGTCTGACTAATATAGAGAACTAATTTCTCTTTCTTGATAGTGCTCTCTGCCTCTCTCAACATATTGAGGAGCTCAGAGAGAGATACCTCAAGTTTGTTCATATTGAAATTCATGATGAACTGAGAAAAGGAATATGGTAGGGACTGAAGTATAAGATCAACACACAGGTTATCATCTAGGACAATTCCTAGACTTGTGAGTTTTTTCAATCCACTCTATCATCTTCAAGACATGGTTATGAACCGATGTCTCCTCAATCATCCTGGCACAGAAGAGACTCTTGGATATCTCATATTGCTGAGTTCTTCCCTGTTCCTCAAACAGTTTACAGAGGTGCAGGAGTATGGAATGAGCATCCATATTTTCATGTTATCTCTGTAACTCAGGAGTTATAGAGGCTAATATATAATACTAGGCGAGAGTCGAATCATCTATATACTTCGCATATTGGGTAAACTCTTCTTGAGGAGTTTCTGCCTCAGGTTGGGGTATAACCGTATCTAAGACATATGTGATTTTCTCCACTGTAAGAACTATTCTTAGGTTGTGGAGCCAATCCATATAATTTGGACCAATGAGGTGGTTGGCATCAAGTATGCCACGTAGAGGGTTTGATGACGACATGTTTATGATAAACATGAGATATAGCATAAGTAAATAACACAAATTTTGTAAAAATAAACAATCAAGATATAGATTTCTATCTTGACATGCTCCCACTAATTTTTCTAGCGAGTCACATGACACCCTCATGCACGTGAAACGGAAGTCTTCGGTAGACTTCTAGTGAGGATCGGGATCCAATCGGCATCTTAGTGTAACCTCGAGAGACTCGACCAATCACACTAAGCCCAAAAGATAGACAACTCTTACCAATCACAACTCCTTATGATTCCCATCATATTTGACCTCTGAACCACCATGGCCTCGAGTGACTCGACTAACCATGATGTCCAATTAAGTTATCACCATCGTTACGAGTCTGATTTGGTGATCTGCCCCTGAGGGACTCGACTAAGCATACCATGTCCTCAGGTCACCGGTGATATCTCTATGTCGAAGACAAGATAGCAAGATGAGAAATAGGTGAGCCTCGACGGACTCGACCAACTCAGCATACGTCGGGAATCGGTTCCTGCCCCTAACGATGGAAGGTCACGTGGGTCAATCTTATTGCCTCATGCTTACAGACTTAATATTATCATAGGAGAGGTTTTAGGTTCTATCTCATGATATGATATGTCACACGCATACATATTTAATATATTTATATCACATACAAATATATATATATATACTTATCTAGTAGGTGTAAAGCATTCACATACACAAGCACACCAGATAATATGGACTTCAACCTAATATGATTAGGACTGAACTAGTAGGCCTAATCACTTACATCAGGATCTATGTGTATATTAGTACATCTCTATGCATATGGTGCGTTGGTAAATCCTTCTGGGAACGACATCTCATGCGTAGCGGAAGAAAAAAATAAAATACCCCAGATTTTCTGTAGAAAGTTTCCATCATTGTGTGAAGATCGGTGCGTCAAAACAAATCGATGAAAACTGCATATGTAAAAGAAAGTACCTAGGGAGATCGTATATCCCTAAATCCCTGCAGATCTATAGGAGAATATAAAGAAGGTCAAGCGTCCTCCTCTCTAGCAGTATCCACATAGCAAGGACTGCGACGATGTACTTCTCTAGGGAGAAGAGAACAGGAGGTGGCTACCAAGAGAACTCTCAACCTGTAGAGCTTTAGTTTCCTCCTATTTATAGAGGTCCCCTGTAAACCTTAATGGATCTTGCCCTATTGGGTATTGGATCTCCATCCAATTACCCAAACCTCTTGGATTAGTGGGTCTCTACCCAATAATCTCTTATTAGCAATTATTAGATCTCATCTTAGGATCCAATAATTCAGGGACTTAATGGATATCCAATAAGTTAGGGGTTCTTGTGGATATCTCATATCCGAACCTCTACTCGTCGCAACACCTACCATATGTGTATGACCTTCTAGGTCCAATATCGAGCTGATCGTAAGTCATACCTGTTAGAACTCTTTCTGATTTAGTGAATTATTATCTCTATAATAATTCATCCAACTCATCGACTGCGAACGTACTAGGCCACTACGCCATAACCCCCAAACGATACAGAGGAATCTAATCCTTTGGACCTATTTGTCCTCAGTTATCATGTATCTATAGTCCCTCATCCATCTAACATCCTAGAGACCCTATACCGAGCATGGTGCTGTCAGGCCCATATGGTCTCTCCTCGAGTTTTGCTCTTGTCAGATTCTCCCAGAGAACTCTTTCTCTCTCAATCCGAATAACCTTGGCTAAGGATTTATTCGAGTAAGAATATATGAGATATTCCTCTCATGATACCGAGAGCGGATGATCCTCTATTGACACTCAATAGTCTTCATAAGGTTGGCTACCACTCCCAATAATCGGTTGTACTAGATCTGAAACTTTCCAAACTTATAAGTCTGGTATTAAAGAGTGGAGTACTCATATAGGACATCCTTGGTATCTCAAATCTAAGGACCAAATACACTACTGGGACTACGAAATCGTTGTCTGACGTGAGGTATCAATAAGCATCCAGCATTCCATAGGTGGATCAATCGATGAACTTATTCCCCAATGAGCACCTGCATTATACCCTTAGCGTCCCCACATGAGTAGCTATGAGACCAGCCACCTCTATCATATGGATAGATATACAGCATACCAGTCTATCCGTTTATCTCGATGTCCTTCTCAAGTAACCTATGACTAGGATAATTTATGGTCTATGTTTAAAGGTGAATCGGTCTCATTATTGTGATCTCATCACGATCCGATTCCCATTGTACAGATCCAAGGACATCACAATATATGCAACACGTAAGATAAAATAATAAAATGCTTAATATACGCAAAGAGAAAGAATGCATATCAAGTCATAAGTACCATCACTCATGTGATTGGCTTACAGGACACATATGACTAGTAATCTCTCACTTGACCTAAAGCCAATCACCAACATGTCTGATCCCCATCAGACCTTTGTGATGCTCAAAGATAATTTGAGTTAATGGCTTTGTTAGTGGATCTACAATGTTATCTTCGGATGGAACTCTTTCCACTACTGCATCTCTTCGGGCCACGATCTCTCTAATAAGCTAAAACCTCCTCAAAACACTTATGATGAGACCCGAGTTCCCTTATTTGAGTAATCACCCCGTAGTTGTCACAATATAAGGGAATCAGATCCTCGCTGCTCGACATAACTCCCTAATCTGTGATGAACTTCTTCATCCAGACTCCCTCCTTTACTGCCTCTGCCGCAATAATGTATTCCGCCTCTGTGGTTGAGTCAGCAGTAGTGTCTTACTTGAAACTCTTCCAGCATACTGCTCCTCCATTCAGGGTGAACACATACTTTGAATTAGACTTGCTATCATCGACATCGGACTAGAAGCTCGAGTCCGTGTAGCTCTCAACCCTGAGGTTACTACCTCCATATACCAGTAAAAGATCCTTAGTCCTTCTCAAGTACTTAAGGATATATTTTACTGCTTTCCAATGCTCCAAGCCTAGATCTGTCTGATATCTGCTCGTGAAACTCATAGCATGTGCTATATCAGGCTTGGTACATAGTATAGCATACATGATAGATCCTATCGCTGAGGCATATGGTATCATATACATGTGTGCCCTTTCTTCCGGAGTCTTTGGGGACATACTCCTAGAAAGTGATATTCCATGTCTCATTGGTATGAGACCTCTCTTGGAATTTTTCATGCCAAACCTTTTGACAATGGTTTCTATGTACCTAGACTAGGACAAGCAAAGCATCCTCTTGGATCTATCTCTATAGATCCTTATCCCTAATATGTAGGATGCTTTCCCTAAGTCCTTCATAGAGAAGTGCCTAGATAACCAAATCTTTACTATGGAGAGCATTCCTACATCATTCCCAATAATCAGGATGTCATCCACGTATAATACCAAAAAGGTGATAGTGCTCCCACTTACTTTTCTGTATACACAAGGCTCATCTTCGTTCTTAACGAAGTCATAAGATCTGATCGCCTCATCAAATCTTATATTCCAACTTCGAGAAGCTTGCTTCAGTCCATAAATGGACCTAAGCAACCTGCACACCTTATCTGGGTTATCCCTGGGCACGAATCCCTCAAATTATATCATATACATCTCCTCCTCGAGGTTGCCATTGAGGTATACGGTTATGACATCCATCTGCCAGATCTCATAATCATAGTGTACTGCAATATCCAATAGAATTCGAATGGATTTCAACATGGCTATAGGTGAGAAAGTTTCGTCATAGTCAACACCTTGCCTCTGACGATACCGCTTAGCCACCAGCATTGCTTTATAGGTCTCTACCTTTTCATCTATTTTAATCTTCTTTTTGAAGATCCACTTACAGCCAATGGGTACAATACCCTCGGGTGCATCAACTAGGTTCCAAATCTTGTTGGAGTACATTGATCCATTTCTGAATTCATGGCTTCTCACCATTTCCCGGAGTCTATGCTTATAATAGCCTCCTCATAGGTCTGAGGATCAATATCCTCAACATCCTCTCCTTTGGTATGTCTCACATATCTCTCAGGAGGATGAGATACTCTACCAGACCTACATAAAGTTGGAACTTGTGTGCTATGTACTTGAACAGACTTTGGCTGTAGAATGGTGCTTGAGCTAGGTTCTCCAACCTTACTCAACTCTATCATCCACTGTCTCCACCAAGAATGTGTTCCTTCTCAAGGAACACTGCTCTCTTGGCTACAAAGATCTTTTGGTCTTCAAAGTGATAGAAATAATACCCACAAGTTTACTTGGGGTATCCCACGAACTTGCATCGTTCCGTCCTGGATTCCAACTTGTCGGGGTTGTCTCTTGACGTGGGCAAGGCAACCCCAAATCTTAACAACCTTAATATCGGGTTTCTTCCCATTCCATATCTCATATGGAGTAGACATTACTGACTTAGTTGGAATTCTGTTCAGAAGGTAAGCTGCGGTCTCTAGGGTATATCCCCAGAATGAGATGGGTAGGTCGACGAAACACATCATGGAACGCACCATGTCTAACAGTGTACGATTCCTCCTTTCTGATATACCATTAAGCTGTGGTGTATAAGGAGATATCCATTGAGATAAAATCTCATGGTCTTTGAGGAACTGGGTGAACTCTGTACTTAAGTACTCACCTCCTCGATCTGATCGAAGGGTTTTAATACTCTTTCCTGTCTGGTTTTTCACTTCGTTTTTATATTTCTAAAATTTCTCAAAAGCCTCGGACTTGTACTTCATCAAGTACACATATCCGTATCTTGAGAAATCATCAGTGAAAGTAATGAAGTAGGAGTAACCACCTGTGGCATGAGTCAACATGGGACTGCATACATCACTATGTATGAGTTCCAATAATTCAGTGGCTCTCTCTCCAGTTCCACTAAATGGAGAGTTGGTCATCTTTCCTCGAAGGTAAGGTTCACAAGTCGCATATGTCTCATAGTCAAATGGATCTAGATATTTATTCTTCAGCAACTTTTGAATCCTTCCCTCGTGGTTGTGACCTAGCCTACAATGTCAAAGATATGTATTGTTCACCTCTTCTCATTTCCTCTTAGACTCACTTACACTCATGATATGTGGAGCTATATCTAGTATAAATAAATCATTATGCAATGTTTCTCTCTTGATGATCTCATCATCTAATATTATTGAATAACCATTGTTCTTAAAAACTAATTTATATCTATTAACTGTCAAACATGAAATAGAAATAATATTTTTGATAATAGAAGGAACATAATAGCATGCATCTAATGCAATAATAGCTCCACCAGGCAGATATAGCAACCTTACATCTGTAAGGTGACCTTGCCAACAGCTAATGTAGCAACCTTTGCTCCATTGCCCATCTTAAGGTCCATCTAGCCTTTGTTCAATCTCCTAGGTCCTACCAGAATCTGCAACGAATTACAGATATGATAAACACTCCCGGTATCCAATACCCATGTGTTATCATAAGATTCTGACAAATGGAGACTGATCATGAATGTACCTGAAGCTTCTCCAAGCTTCTGTTTCGCCCTCTCTGCAATGTACTCTTTGCAGTTCCTCTTCCAATACCCATTTTTGTCGTAGTGGAAGCACTGGCCTTTGTCCTTTGTTGGATCTTTCTTGGTAACCTTTACCTTACCCATTTTGCCCTTCTTAAGGGTCTTCTCAGTCTTTTTTTTCTTTCTGGTCTCACCAGCATAGAGAATCGGCTTTACTTTCTTGATAGTGCTATTTGCTTCTCTCAACATATTGAGGAGCTCTGGGAGGGTCATCTCAAGTTTGTTCATATTAAAATTCATTATGAACTAAGAAAATGAATCTGGTAGGAACTGAAGCACAAGATTAACACACAGGTTATTCTCTAGGACCATTCCTAAACTTGTGAGTTTCTCGATCCACTCAATCGACTTAAGGACATGGTTCTGAACCGGTGTCCCCTAAGTCATCTTGGCACGGAAAAGACTCTTTGATATCTCATATCGCTGAGTTCTTCCCTATTCCTCAAACAGTTTATGGAGATACAGGAGTATAAAATTAGCATCCATATTTACGATTCTCAGATTGTGAAGCCAATCCGTATAATTTGGACCAGTGAGATGGTTGAAATCAAGTATGCCACGTAAAGGATTTGAAAGCGATATTTTTCTGAAATTAAAGATGTCGCAGAAATAAATAACATACAGACTTTACAAAAATTAAACAATTAAGATAAGAACTTCTATCTTAATGTACTCCTACTAATTTTTTGCGAGACACACAATACCCTCCGGTATGTGAATCGGAGACCCCCGACGGATCTCTAGTAGGGATCGGGATCCAATCAGCATCTTAACATAACCTCGAGGGACTCGACTAATCACGTGAAGCCCGTAAAGGTAGGCAACTCTTGCCAATCACAACTCCTTTTGATTCCCGTCCTGTTCGACCTTTAAACCACCATAGCCTCGAGGGACTCGACTAATCATGATGTTCGGTTAAATCATCACCATCGTTACAAGATAAGTCTGATTCGGTGATATACTCTCGAGGGACTCGACCAACTCAACCTACACTAAGAATCAGTTCCTAGCTATAACGATGGAAGGCCACGTGAGTCAATCTAATTGCCTCACGTTTACTGACTTAATATTATTAATATAGGAGATTTTTTATTTGGTCTCCTAACATAATGTGTCACACACATACATATTTAATATATATATATATATCTACATCACATACAAATATATGTATATATATAGTAGGTGTATAACCAATTATACATCACATGAGCAATCACACCAGATGATCATGGACCACATCCTAATGTGATCAGGCCTGAGCTAGTGAGCCCAATCACTCACATCAAGATCTATGTGTGCTTCAGCGCATCTCCATGCTCTATGATCGTCCTTCTCGCTTCGTCGGTTCCGTTGGCATCTCAACGCATCTCCATGCGTTGGATCGTCCATCTCGGCCTCGTGGGTCCTACTACTGTTGCGCCTCCTAGTGTAATTACAACATAATTATAGGCACGCAGACCCGATAATAAACGAAAAATATAGAGGCTCGTAGGTCTCAATAATAATCACATGTACACACATCACATCACACGGTCCATAATCATCTGTCCACATCATACATCATATATATATGTTGTTATATAGGACATCTAGATAAATAATAATAGTTAATTAAATTATTTAATTAATTAATAATTTTCTGAAATCAAGGATAAAGAGGAATTTTTTTGAATTCCTAAGGATATTTTGGTTATTTTGTCAAAAGGGACAGAAACTAGAATTTCTGAAATTCGGAGGGGCAAAACTATCTTTTGCCCAGAAAAAAACCCTAATCCCTCCTTTGCAGCGCTATGGCTGCGGCCGTCGTCACCCTACCGGTGGAAGCCATGCGTGCGAGGCGCCACGGGGAGGAGGGGAGGGGGGGTGGTGGCACCGCCTGTGCCTGCGGGCAGTCGCAGCCTCCTTTGGCGGCCTTGCCCCGCGGCGATGCCCTCGCGGCGATTCGCCCACAGGTGGCGCCGCCCACCCGCAAGCGCTTCTGCCCATGGCCACAGTGCTCGCAGGCGGCACCGACACTTGCGGGCAGGCCGCCGACAGCGGGCCTGCCGCACTTGCCAGCATGCCGTAGCGCCCGGTCGCAGGCGACTGCGGTCTTTGCTCGCTTGCGCCCGTAGCCCACCAACTAGCTGTCGGCTACCGCCGTGCACACGACCATGGCTGCAAGCAGCCTTGGCCATGACCGTTCTGCGAGCGCAGCAAGGGCAGCAACATTTGCTGCCCATCCTCGCCTTTTGCGTCAATGATTTTGATGACAAAACCTATTCTAAATCATAACACATGTAATTTAAGATCTGATCTTCGCACAAACAACCTGGCTCTGATACCACTATTGGGAAATCCTTCTGGGAACGACATCTCATGCGCAACGGAAGAACAAAAACAAAACACCCCAGATTTCCCATAGAAAGTTTTTGTCATCGTGCGAAGATCGATGTGTCAAAACAAATCCGCGAAAACTAAATGTGTAAAAGAAAGTACTTAGGGAGATTGTATATCCCTGCAGATCTGTAGGAGAGGATGAAGAAGGTCAAGTGTCCTCCTCTCTAGCGGTATCCACATGGTAGGGACTACGACGATACACTTCTCTAGGGAGAAGAGAACAGGAGGTGGCTACCAAGAGAACTCTCAGCCTATAGAGATTTGGTTCCCTCTTATTTATAGAGGTCCCCTATAAACCCTAATGGATCTTGCCCTGTTGGGTATTGAATCTCTATCCAATTACCCAAGCCTCTTGGATTAGTGGGTCTCTACCCAATCTCTTATTAGCAATTATTGGATCTCATCTTAGAATCTAATAATTTAAGGGCTTAATGGATATCCAATAAGTTATTGGCTCCTACGAATATCTTATATCCGAACCTCTACTCGTCGCAACACCTACCATATGTGTGTGACCCTTTAGGCCCAATATCGAGCTGGTCGTGAGCCATACTTATCAGAACTCCTTCTGACTTAGTGAATTATTATCTCTATAATAATTCACCCAACTCATCGACTGCAGGCAGTCACTGCCTCCTCTGGCGGTTCGCCCGTGAGTGGCGTTGCTCGCCCACAGGCACTTCTGCCCGTGGCCGCAGCACCCGCAGGCGGCGTCGACCCTTGCGGGTGCCGTCTACCCCTTGCAGGCATGTCGCAGGTCGCCGACGCAAGCAGCTTGCGGGTGTTGCCTGCTTGCGACCCGCAGCCTGTCGATCGGCTGTCACCTGCACGCAGGCCGCTTGTTTCCGGCTGTCGCCATGCACACAACCATGGCTTCAAGTAGCCTTGACCATGATCGTTCTACAAGCGTAGCAAGGGCAACAACTATTATTGACCTTCCTCGCCTTTTACGTCAATAATTTTGATGATAAAACCTATTCTAAATCACAACACACGTAATTTAAGATCTGATCTTCGCACGAACAACCTGGCTCTGATACCACTGTTGGGAAATCCTTCTGTGGGAATGGCATCTCATATACAATGAAGAACAAAAATAAAACATCCCAGATTTTTCATAGAAAGTTTCTATCATCGTGCAAAGATCGGTGCATCAAAACAAATCCGCGAAAACTGTATGTGTAAAAGAAAGTAGTTAGGGAGATCGTATATCCCTGAATCCTTACAGATCTGTAGGAGAGGATAAAGAAGGTCAAGCGTCCTCCTCTCTAGTGGTATCCACACGGCAGGGACTGCGACGATGCACTTTTCTAGGGAGAAAAGAACAAGAGGTGGCTACCAAGAGAACTCTTAGCCTATAGAGATTTGGTTCTCTCTTATTTATAGAGATCCCCTGTACACCCTAATGGATCTTGCCCTATTGGGTATTGGATCTCCATCCAATTACCTAAGCCTTTTAGATTAGTGGGTCTCTACCCAATAATCTCTTATTAGCAATTATTGGATCTAATCTTAGGATCCAATAACTCAAGGGATTAATGGATATCCATTAAGTTAGGGGCTCCTACAGATATCTCATATCCGAAACTCTACTCGTCGTAACACCTACCATATGTATGTGACCCTCTATGCCCAATATCGAGCTGGCCGTGAGTCATATTTGTCAGAACTCCTTCTGACTTAGTGAATTATTATCTCTATAATAATTCACCCAACTCACTGACTACGGATGTACTAGGCCACTACGCCGCAGCCCCTAGATGATACAGGAAAATCTAATCCTTTGGACCTATCTGTCCTCAGTTACCATGTATCTATAGTTCCTCATCCATCTAATATCCTAGAGACCCTATACCGAGCATGGTGCTATCAGGCCCATATAGTCTCTCCTCGAGTCCTGCTCTTGTCGGATTCTCCCGGAGAACTCTTTCTCTCTCAATCTAAATAACCTTGGTTAATAATTTGTTTGAGCAAGAATACATGGGATATTCCTCTCATGATACCGAGAGCGGATGATCCTCTATTGACACTCATAGCGCTCGTAAGGTTGGCTACCACTTTCAATAACTGGTTGTATTAAATCGGGAGCATTCCAAACAAATAAGATCGGTATCAAAGAGTGGAGTACTCATACAGGACATCCTTGGTGTCTCAAGTCTAAGGACCAAATATACTATTGGGACTACAGAATCGTCATCTGACGTGAGGTATCAATAACCATCTAGTATTCTATAGGCGGATCAATCAATGAAATCATTCCCCAATGAGCACCTGCACTGTACCCTTAGTGTCCCCACATGAGTAGCTATAAGACCAGCCACCTCCATCATATGGACAGGTATACAGCACACTAGTCTATCCGGTTATCTCGATGTCCTTCTCGAGTAACCGATGACCAGGATAATTTAGGGTCTGTGTTTAAAAATGAATCAGTCTCATTATCATGATCTCATCACAATCTGATTCCCATTACACAGATCCAAGAACATCACAATATATGCAACACGCAAGATAAAGTGATAAAACGCCTAATAATACGCAAAGAGAAAGAATGCATATCAAGTCACAAGTGTCATGACTCATGTAATTGACTTGCAGGGCACATATAACTAGCACGGTGATCATATATCTCATCATCGTCGGATCTGCCGGCACCTCAATGCATCTCCATGCATTGCGATCATCTGAATCGGCCTTAGGGGTCCCGCTATCATCTCCAGGCTTTCGCCATGCCTCTAGGATAATTACAACATAATTACAGGCACGTAGGCCCGACAATCAACAAAAAATGAGGGCTCGCAGGCCCCAACAATCATATACACACATCACAAAGTCCATGATTATCTTCTCACATCATACATCGCATGTATACATCATATAGGATTACTAGATAAATAATACTAGTTACTTAAACCTTTTAAATAACTAAAATTCTGAAATCAAGAACATGTAGGAAATTTTCAAAAATATCAAGGGTATTTTCATAATTTTTTTAGGGCATGCCTTGGAATTTTTGAAATTATCAAGGTCAAAATTATCTTTTGCCCTAGATCTCCCCCAAACAGAATCGACGGTCGCAACTTCTTACGGTCGCTGCCTCCCTACTGCGGCTACCGCCTGGCAGGTGTGTGGTAGCCGTAATTTCTTACGGTCGCCGCCTGCTAGGCGTGTGGCAACCTCTTGGAAGGTGTGCGATGTTGCCTTGGGCACTACCACCTTGCCATTAGTGGTTGGCAGGCGCCGCCTCGCACTTGCTGCAGCCTCGGGCAAGCGGTGGGCAGCCGTTGTCATCGTGCGCAGCTGCCTCTCCTTGCGCAGGCAACTACCTCGCACAAGTAGGGGACAACCACGGCTTTGCTAGCATCGCCTTGTGTAGCCACCCTGTGCGCACAAGCAGTGGCTATTGCCTTGCACAAGCAATGGGCAACCGCCTTGCTTATGCAACGACGGCCGGTATGTAGCGTACAACGATCGCAACCATTGCGGCCGTCGCCTCGCACACACAGAGGCTACTGCCATGTGCACCACCTCCGGTTGATCCGCGGGCAGCAACAGTTACTGTCTTTACCTCCTTCATTTACGTCAACAAATTTGAAGTAGAAGGATCACTCTAAAGCATCTTTCATCAGTAAGATGAAGCGCTTTCGGATCTGAAAACCACGTCAAACACAGCAAGAACACATAAAATAATTCTACATGATTAAACACAACACATGCAGTTTATAAGCCAATCATTGCACGATGAACCTGGCTCTGATACCACTGTTGGGAAATCGGGAGATTCGGCATCTCATGTGCAGTGAAAAACAAAAACAAGATCGGATTTCTCATAGTTATGTACTTGACGGTCGTGCGACGATTGGTGCACAAAACCCACAAATCTAAAAAATTCACATGTATCATGTCAGAGGCGTTACCTGGGGAGATCGTATATCCCTAAAAATTTCAGATCCGATGAAGAGGATGAAGGAGCACTAGCGTACTCCTCTCTAGCCGTAATCCACATAGCGGATGCAGCAACGATGCTCCTCAGATCATTGTAGGATCTCTCTCCACGTGCACCACAAGGCTGCCGAAGCCAAGGAGAAGGAGAGGAGACTGAGGAAAATAGGAGGATGACTACCAAGAGCTCTCAGCCTATGAACTAGGAGGTTCCTTCTATTTATAGAGGTGGAGAAAGCTTATCCTTATCAGATCCAGTTCACACTGGATCTCTATCCAGTTGGATCTCATTGGATCTTATCCATAGGATCTAATTTGATCTTATCCAATTGGATCTTATCTAATCATTTAATTAGATCTCATCCAATTATCCAATTAGATTTCATCCACATAATCCAAACTAGGGACTTCGCAGATATCTCATATCCACACCTCTACTTGTCACAATATCCATCTTATGTGTGTGACCCTCTAGGCCCGATACCGAGTTGGCCGTGAGTCACTCCCATCATAACTCCTTCTGACTCAGAACATATTCTGATATAGTGAATTATTATCTCCATAATAATTCACTCGACTCATCGACTATGGATGTACTAGGCCACTACGCCATAGTCCCCAAACAGTACAGGGGGATATAATTTATCAGACTTGTCTGTCCTTAGTTACCATGTATCTAAGTCCCTCTTCTATCTAATATCCGAGAGACCGTATATTGGGCATGGTAGAGTCAAGCCCATACGGAATCATGTCAGAGTCTCGCTCTAATTGGATTCTCCCGGAGAACTCCTCTCTCAATCCGAATGACCCTGGCCAGGGATTTTGCCTAAGCGAGCACATGTGGGATATTTATCTCATGATACCGAGAGTGGATGATCCTCTATCGACACACAATTGCCTTCGTAAGGTTGGCTACCATTCCCGAGAACCAACTATACCAGATTTGGAGCTCTCCAAACTTGTAAGTCTGGTGTCAAAGAATGGAGTACTCAAACAAGACATCTTTGGTGCCTCAAGTCTAAGGACCAGATACACTACTGGGACTACGGAATCGCTGTCTGACATTAAGTATCATTAACCATACAGCATTCTGTAAGCGGATCAATTAGTGAACTCATTCTCCAATGAGCACCTGCACTATACCTCTAGTGTCCCCACACAAGCGACTATGAGACCAATTGCCTCCATCATATAGACGAGTATACAGCGCACCAGTCTATCCGGTTATCTTGATGTCCTCATCGAATAACCTATGACCAGGATGATTTAGGAACTATTTTTAAAGGTATACAGGTCTCATTATCATGATCTCATCATGATCTGATTCCCATTACACAGATCCATGGACATCACAATAGTCATTCAGAAAATGTGAGAAAATACCAATAATAATATGCGAAGAGATCGATGTAATATGTCACAAGTGCCACCACTTACATGATTGGTTTGTAGGGCACCTATAACCAACACTCGTATCTCCGGCTTCAAGCCCTCAATAAATATCCTTAATAGCTATTTTTTAGATCAATCATGAGTTTGATTAGATAACCTTTCAAACCTAGTTTGATACTCTTGAATGGTGGAGGTTTGTCGGATCTTCACTAGTTGTCCATCAATGTTCTCATAATCAATTAGTCCAAAGTGGATCAGTAGTCCTTCTTTGAATTGTCACCATAAGAGGACTCCATGAGTATGTTCAAATCAATCAAAACACTGTATGGCATCCCTATCAAGATGTATAACTATAATTTTTACCATAGATGCATCTGCGGTTTTGTAGTATCGAAAATATCGCTCCGCGCATGAGATCCAACTAATCAGGTCTCCTTCTTCCCATCTAGGGAAGTCCACCCTTATGTGTGGATAGTAGGGATCTGTCATAGAGCCTTCCCTCTTCTAGAAGTCATCTCTTCGATCAGAGCTCTCTCCTTGATGTAATTTCTTTGGGCTCGATGGTTGGCCCAAATTGAGTTCAACAAAGAGAGTCTAAATCTTATCCTTCATTCGCATCTCGAAGGCTTCGAATTTAGCATTGATTGCCTCCTCAGATGCCATAGTATATGCCTTCAAATCTATATGTTAATATCTCTTTTTTGTTGTCAGGTTAAAGACATATTGGTTAAGAAAAGTGGTGGCCGAAAGGGTTGGTGGATTGGTGGATGTAGGCTACGATTTAGGCTTGTTTTATGATTATTTTGGGTGCGGTTTAGGGGTACGGTTTGGTAGAGTTTTAGAAATCGATGAAAGTTGCTATAAATAGGTGCTGTCTTATAAGAGGAGAATTATCATCGAAGAAACAACCGTTTCTCGATGAAATTTTTAGTAAAAATCGAGAGATTTGAGGAGGGGATTTGACAGCAAAATCTTGATTTAGATAATAGCAATGATGACAAATTTGATCAAGAGAATTTTGGCAGCATAATAATAAGGAAATCAATGCAAGTTATGATAGCAGAATTCTCATCGAAAAATTCTAATAATTTGTGATGAAAATTTACAACAATACAAGAATGTTTCAAAGATGAATTCCATAATAGATCAATCACAGATGAAAGCCAAGATGATCTATGAAGCGTATAAAAAATTTTGTTCAAAAATGATATCAAGTAGATCAGTTTAAAGGCAACAATATGCGGCTAAAATTTTCTACAATAATCCTTAGTTCGCAAAGATGATAACTTTTACGACAAAAGGAATTCATAACAAGGGATAGATAAAAAGATTTATTTTTAGTATTTTGAATAAATAATTACAATAGCAAAGGTATTAGTGATAGGAGAATACCAGATCTTTGATGCAATTAGAGGTGGCGACAGTAGACTGATTTGATCTACGATAGAAGATGACAGCTGAGACGATGACATCAAGAGAAATTATAGAAATTGCTTAGCTGATGATGGACGGCATGGCTGGCAACAAAAGCAGCAAGATCATTGTTGTGATACCAGATGATAGAACCCCAAAGGAATTCTATGTAGATTGATCTTTGAGGGGAATCAACCCTTGCAACGCTATAGGGGTTTCACCCTCTTTAGTAGTCAGCTAGATGGCTAAATTTGTATATTGATCTTTTCTTATTCAAAAGAGGTTATATAGGACTCCAAACCTTAGCCCTAAGGGCTGTTTCCTAAGTAAATTACCTCTTTTGCCCTCAACCCTAACCGACCTGCCCAGGAAGCCCGAAGGCCCCAAATATAAACCCTAGCCACTCTTCTTTATAGGATAGCGATGGCTAGGTGGGGTTTATTACAATCTCACAATATTTTTATTAGTTGCTACTTGGTTGAGTAAGACCCAACCATCCTATCATCTTCCCAAATCTTTCCACACTTTTAGAATAAAAGACCCTTAAGAATATAAAATTTCCTACTTAAAATTTAATATATCTTCTTCTATTGTTAACATAGCTCTTTTGACGAATCTGAGTAGTTTTTAATTTTTTTCTTATAACTTGAATTTTCTCAACAGTCTCTAGTATTTTCTCTAGTGCTAACAGCTTTTTGTCATTAGCCTCTTCGTGATATATATGTATTCTGTACTTTCGTGCATATAAATCTTCATAAGGAGTCATCTGAATGCTTGAATAATAACTATTATTATAAATAAATTCAATAAGAGACATATCTTTATCCCATTCACCTTTCCAACCTATAACATAAGCTCTAAATAAATCCTCAAGT
Organism: Musa beccarii; assembly: GCA_024322285.1. Lineage (NCBI taxonomy): Eukaryota > Viridiplantae > Streptophyta > Magnoliopsida > Zingiberales > Musaceae > Musa > Musa beccarii. Next base: position 2,199,869 of record CM044397.1, on the reverse strand, counting down.
GTTTGGATTGTTATTTCTGATTGACCATCAGTTTTAGGGTGATAAAGAGTATTAAACTTAATCTTAGTTCCCATAGATCCCTATAATCTTCTCTATAATCTAGAAAAAAAATTAGAATCTCTATCAGAGATGATTTCTTTTGGAACATTATGAAGTATTACTATTTTATCAATATATGTTTCTAAGTCTATCAAAAAAAATATATCATATTGATAGAAACGAAATATGCAGATTTGATTAACCTATTAATGATGACCTAATTATTATCATACTTTTATAGGTTCTCGATAAACTTGAAACAAAGTCCATGGTAACACATTTTTATTTCCATTCAGAAACATCTAAAGGTTATAACAAACCTCCAAGTCTCATATCAATCTTAGAAAAAAGTTATGCACTATGCAATTTTTAAGTATAGGATACTTATTTTTTATGATCACCAATATCAACCATCAATAATTAATATAAAGTCTCAAAATTTCATCTTTCTTCTTGACTAATAATATCGGAGCACCCCATTATGAGATACTATACCAAATGAAACTTTTATCTAATAGTTCTTATGATTACTTCTTCAACTCCACTAACTCGAGTGGTGTCATTCTGTAGGGAGGCTTAAATATTAAAAATATCTCGGGGACCATATTAATAGCAAATTCACCTTCCTTGTCTAGAAGTAATCTAGATAAGCTATCAGGAAATATATCAGGGAACTACCTGACCATAGAGATATCAACTTTAAAGCTTTAAGCATATATTGATATTGTTGATAGAGCTATGATAATAAAAAAAGACATTAAAAAGATTTAAGATATCAATGGCAAAGACAAGTTCACTAATAAGAATAAAAGAGAAAATGAATCAGAATTTGATAATAAGAGGGTTAAGACAACTATATTTGAGAAAGGAAAGCCAAAAGAAACTCAATCATATACAAAATATAAGTTAAATTATAAAATAAGTTAGTGTTTTAGGGTTATAGGAGCTTGTTTTGCCTATAAAAAATTGGATCATAAAGTAAAATATTACTCTTTGAACAAGAAGAAACAATTATTACCTTTTGGATCATTAGCCCATGCCAGAGTATAAGCTATTACTGAATAAAATTCCAGAGCCTCTAGATCAATAGTTGAAGGTATTATTTATATTTCTAATAAAAATATAAAATTTTTATTGGACCTTGTTTCTAATTTATTTTTTATTTTATAATATTTTGTTTACCACTTAGATATTCAATCTACCACTTATTATATGTTACATGTAATTATTACTGTTGAAAACTTTTTAATAACAAACTTAATATATTCATCTTGTTCGACTTCTATTATAGAATATTATTATATATATTTTTATATATACATGATCATTTCAAACTCTTGTTGATATTAATTTTAAGATATATATATATATATATATATATATATATATACATATATAACATCTGAAATATTCATATTACTTCAAACATAATAAAGTGTTAAAGCAATTAGTATAAAATAAAATTTTAACTCGTAATTAAATGAATAGCCAATGAATGATAAATATGAATTGGTAATTGATAAATAGGTCATGCAATCCTAATACATTAAACGATTAAAAATAGAATAAAAAATATTTTAGGTCATTATCATACATTAACGGTAAAATTAAGTGTGTGAAATATTAACGTAAATAATTTTGCTATTTAATCTAATAATCTACCATAGCATGCGCATTACCTGCCTTCCTAAATTAAACTAATTTTTACGTCATCAATGACGTACTTTTCATTTTTTTCACCTTTGGCGGAACCTGATGTTGAGATCAGACATATAGCGGCGAGACCATGAAAGAAAGAGGAGATCAAGGAACACACATGGGAACGGAAATAGTAAAAGGCGAGGAGAGGAGGAACCCTTTGTCCTCCTCTACTCATTGCACCATCTTCATGCATGCAGATGCCGTGGACAAGTGGCTGATGGCTCTAGGGTTCTCGGGCGCCATCATGAGCGGCATCGCCACGCCCATGGTTCTCTTCGTTACCAGCAACATCATGAACAACCTCGGCACCGGCCCCTCCCTTTCTCCTCAATTCATGGACCAAGTCAATAAGGTTCGATCCCTCCTCCTTCTCCCTTGACCTGCGCTGGAATATGCTCTCGACGTTCTCACGATCGACCTCTGTTTGTGTTTTTGCCCCCTTCCGTACCCAGAATTCGCTCTACTTGGTGTACCTGTCAATTGTAGTCCTCGTGACGTCCTTCTTAGGTACGACATCACCAAGTTCTGTTGCTTTCCTCCTCCTCATCTACTCCTGCTAACCTGCTAACGGTGAACGTGGTGATGGCAGAAGGATTTTGTTGGACGAGGACGGGGGACAGGCAAGCAATGCGGATGCGGACGCGATACTTGAAGGCGATACTCAGGCAGGACGTGGAGTACTTCGATCTCAACGCAACCTCCATGTCCGAGGTCATCACCAGCGTCTCCAGCGACAGCCTCATTATCCAAGACGTCATCGGCGAGAAGGTCACAACCCCTCTTCCCTTTTCTCCGGATGATGTGGTGTTGCTCAACCATGTCTGGGGCATATGCAGGTGCCCAACTTCATAAACAATGCAGCGTTCTTCGCTAGTAGCAACTTGGTAGGATTCCTTATGATGTGGAGGCTGGCGCTGGTCGCCTTCCCCACCTTCTTGCTTCTCGTCATACCTGGGATCATGTACGGGAGGATGTTCATGGACCTGGCGAGGAAGATCCGAGATGAGTACGAGAAGGCTGGCGCCATCGCCGAGCAAGCCGTCTCCTCCATCAGGACGGTCTACTCATTCGTGGCCGAGCGGCGGACCATGAGTATGTTCTCGAACGCGCTCGAGGATTCGGTCAAGCTCGGGCTCCGGCAGGGCTTGACCAAGGGCATCGCCGTCGGGAGCAACAGCGTGACCTTCGCCATCTGGGCCTTCATGGCCTGGTACGGCAGCCGGATCGTCATGTACCATGGCGGCAAGGGCGGCACCGTCTTCGCCGTAGGAACTGCGATCGTCAATGGAGGCCTGTAATGATCTCTTACGCTCTCATTCTCTCTGCTCTGCCATTATTGTTGCCTCCTCCATCCTTCTCTGCTCATTTCTCTCGTCTCTTCCATTTGCTTGACGAACATGGAACAAAAAGGGCGCTCGGATCCGGGCTTTCCAACATCAAGTACTTTTCGGAGGCGAGCTCAGCCGGAGAGCGCATCATGAAAGTGATAAGAAGAACACCGAGAATCGATTCCGATAGCACAGAGGGTACGGTAATCGAGAAACTTTCCGGGGATGTGGAGTTCAGATCGGTCGAATTCGCGTATCCTTCGAGGCCGGAACTCAACATCCTGAGAGGCTTTGATCTGAAAGTTCCGGCCGGGAAAACTGTGGCTCTGGTGGGCGGCAGTGGATCAGGGAAGTCGACCGTGATCGCGTTGATGGAGAGGTTCTACGATCCACTAGGAGGTGAGATTTTGCTGGATGGAGTGGACATTAGGAGCATCAAACTCAAGTGGCTAAGGTCACAGATAGGATTGGTAAGCCAAGAGCCAGCCCTCTTTGCAACCTCCATAAAGGAGAACTTGCTCTTTGGCAAGGAAGAAGCAACCATGGAGGAGGTGGTGGCAGCTGCAACGGCCTCGAATGCCCACCGCTTCATCTCTCAGCTGCCTCAGGGTTATGACACACAGGTTATATTGTCTTCTAACTCCATATCTCCAAGCATTTGAGTGCCGCTATAGAGTATATTGCATGACTATTCTTGCTTCTTGCTTTCCCACCTCTGTTATTTCTACCATTAAGCTGTCGGCATACTGGGCTGGCTTCCTGTTTGAGTAGTAGTTCAAAAAGCATGCAGGGACGGTGCATGACAAGATTCCAACATTGGGAGCCTTGTATTGGCCAAGACCATGACATGATTGCATTCATGGAAACCCACCCATTTGTGGTTAATGATTAGCTGGGTGGATGATATTTCATCCGGCCACCACACGACAAAGTTTATGAGATTTTTTGGTACTTCATTGTTGATGCTTTCAACCAAATGAAGCCACAACTTTATGCTCATAACAATGATCTAGGGTTGACACAAGGCTTATCTTAGCTAATTACTTATAGCTGTTGTTAGGTCACCAACAAGATTCTGCAGTAACAATAATTAAGATAGCGATGCTCTATATTTATTAGTTTATTAATGATATAATCAAAATACTTTAACTGAAGTTGATAATAGTGCATCTATTATACCTCTTCACTCAAGGGTTTGACGGTTTAGTTAATATTTGACATAGTCCAATTCAAATTATAATATAATGCATATGAGGTATAGTCTAATGATAATTACTTTAATTTCGTAATCCTTTCATATTCAGCATTCTCATTATATCTAAATATTAAATCAGTTCTGATATAAAATATCACGATTAGAGCCTGATGAGCTAATTGATCTATCAATTTCGTAATACCCAAATCACCAACTAAAATATTTAAATTAAAATTAATAATAATATATCCATCATATTTTTATAAATTTATTTTAATCTGACTAGGATTCGTCAAGTGTTGCAATACAAATATCTGCATTTTCCTTATAATATATTCTTGCACAGTTTTGCCATTGTTTGCAGATGTAGAATCCATCCCAACGTTGCTTTAATCAAACATAACACAAACTGGGAACAGCCTCTTCATTTGCTGTCATTTGTACAAGTCTTCCACACCTTGTGCAGATTAATTTACAATTCTCTACATTATCTCCACTGGTAAACCGACACTCGTGTATGTGCTTGGATCTGCATGTTCTTTAATGAAACCTTTCATAAATGTGTCATTGTTCTCAGTTGCATTAGCCTATTATAATGTCTCAGTGTTTACATTATAGCCATGCCATATAAAGATAAGCTAACATCACGAAATGAATACAACCTTCTTGAAGTACTTGTGATGGCATACAAACTTCCCGATGATTTCATCTTGGTATAGGAATCACAATAACATCTCTTTTCATTTTGTGCCAATGATTGATCCACATTTTTGTTTTCTTTTATTTTGTGATAGGATCTTGGTTGAATCTTTTGAAACGAATACCATGCCATGCCTGCATATATTTGGTGTGCTATATGCATTCATGAGTACAGACATAGCATGGTAGTGTTTCTAAAGTTATGGTTCGTGACAGGTAGGAGAAAGTGGGGTTCAGATGTCCGGAGGTCAGAAGCAGCGGATAGCGATCGCAAGGGCTGTGCTAAAGTCGCCTAGGATTCTTCTACTTGATGAAGCCACAAGCGCGTTGGACTCGGAGTCGGAGCGAGTCGTCCAAGAAGCACTCGACCTGGCGTCCCTCGGTCGAACCACCATCGTCGTCGCGCACCGCCTGTCCACTATCAGGAACGCCGACGTGATCGCCGTCGTGCAAGCCGGCCGAGTAGCGGAGCTTGGCCCCCACGACGACCTCATCCGTGATGAAGATGGACTCTACTCATCCCTCGTTCGCTTCCAACAAACGGCGGGAGCAGCGGGAAGCGATGAGCCTAGCTCATCATCGTCAGCGTTGGTGGCCTTCCCTCGACCCGGTAGCAGCGAGAGCCGCAGGTTATCGTCGTGCAGCAGATCAAGCTCCACTAGTTCTTCGCGCCACCAGGAGGCGCAAGGGGAGTCCGAGGGGGATGCTCCTCCCCCGGTTCCATCTCTGCTGAGGCTGTTGCTGTTGAACTTACCGGAATGGCGGCAGGCGGTGCTGGGAAGCTTGGGCGCGATGGCTTTCGGGGCGGTGCAGCCGCTATACTCCTTCTCGATGGGAAGCATGCTGTCGGTGTACTTTATGAATGATCATAAGGATATCAGGTCAAAAACGAGGACGTACTGCCTCGTCTTCGTCGCCATGTCGGTCCTCTCCTTTTTGGTCAACATTCTGCAGCACTACAACTTCGCGGCCATGGGGGAGTACTTGACAAGGCGAGTGAGGCAGAGGATGCTCTCCAGGATTCTCACGTTTGAAGTTGGGTGGTTCGATCGGGACGAGAACTCTACTGGCGCCATCTGCTCTCGATTCGCCAACGATGCCAATGTGGTCAGTAGCAATCTCCGTTAGCAGCTAGGCGTCGATAGGTACTTCGTCGTTCTCTAATCTGCATCTCTCTCCTGCTTTAGGTTCGAATGCTGGTGGGTGATCGGATGTCTTTGATCATTCAGGCAGTCTCTGCGGTGACCATAGCATGGACGTTGGGTCTGGTCATCGCATGGAAGCTGGCCCTCATCTTGATCGCCATCCAACCCCTGATAATAGCATGCTACTACTCCCGAATGGTTATTCTCAAGAGCATGTCCAAGAAGGCCATCGAGTCCCAATCAGAGAGCAGCAAGGTAGCTGCCGAAGCAGTCGCCAACCTTCGTACCGTCACCGCGTTCTCGTCGCAGGATCGGATTCTCCAACTGTTCGGGAGAACCCAAGAGGGTCCGAGCAGGGAAAGCGTCCGGCAGTCCTGGGTAGCCGGCATCGTCCTCGGCGTCTCCCAGGCTCTCATGAGGTGCAGCTGGTCCCTGGCCTTTTGGTACGGCGGCCGGCTCATGTTTCATGGCCACATCACCGCCGAGGCTCTCTTTCAGAACATCCTCATCCTGGTTAGCACAGGCCGTGTCATCGGGGAGGCCGGCAGCATGACATCGGACCTCGCCAAGGGAGCAGATGTCGTCGGCTCTGTTTTCGCAGTGATGGATCGGCTCACCCACATTGAACCCGAAGATGACAAAGGCCATCGCCCGGAGAAGCTGGTCGGCGACGTTGACATCTGCCGGGTTGACTTCGCATACCCAGCGCGGCCCGACGTACTCATCTTTAGAGGCTTTTCCCTCACCATCGAGGCCGGCAAGTCGACTGCGCTGGTGGGGCAAAGCGGTTCCGGCAAATCGACCATTATCGGACTCATAGAGCGATTCTACGACCCACTCAAGGGAACGGTGAAGATCGACGGCAGGGACGCGAAGTCGTACCATCTCCGGTCGCTGAGGAAACACATCGGGCTGGTGGGACAAGAGCCGGTACTGTTCGCCGGGTCGATCAGAGAGAACATAGCGTACGGCATTGATGGGCCGACGGAGGGCGAGATCGAAGACGCGGCGAGGACGGCCAACGCGCACGACTTCATCAGCGGCCTCAACGACGGCTATGACACGTTCTGCGGGGAGAGAGGGGTGCAGCTGTCGGGCGGGCAAAAGCAGCGGATCGCGATCGCAAGGGCGCTGCTGAAGAATCCGGTGATACTGCTGCTGGACGAGGCGACGAGTGCGCTGGACAGCCAGTCGGAGAAGGTAGTGCAGGCGGCGTTGGAGAGGGTGATGGCGGGGAGGACGAGCGTGGTGGTGGCGCACAGGCTGGGCACCATTCAGAACTGTGACCTCATTGCGGTGATGGAGAAGGGGGTGGTGGTGGAGAAGGGGACGCATGCCTCGCTGCTGGCCAAGGGGCTCAAAGGATCATACTGTAGCTTGGTTAGACTGCAACAAGGGAACGAGGGCGTATGAACGCGGTTATGGAAGAGCAACCAAAGACTTCGATTGGGATGACAAAATTGATAGCAAAGGATCTTAATAGATGATAGTCTTGCTCTATGATTTTTTAGTCAACAAATCGGGAATTAGTTGGCCCCGGTAGCATTAAGGTCCATAGACTTTTAAAAATGGTCCTATAGTTTCAAAATTATTATCATTCACTCTTCTTTTTTTTTTTTGACAATTCTTTGATGAAATTCTTATCACGTGCTGAATTGTCAAAATTAATTGAAGGGTAAATTTATTATTTTACTTGCAAATAGGCGATTAGCTTTTGCCTCTTCACTTTTTTTTTTTTTTTTTTGCCTCAAATCTTCACTCAACAAACTTATATTGATAAGATTAGCAATTAGCAATGGAAATGAGTGAGGCTATGGAGGATGCCGCATGCGTAGGATCAAATCATGACCTTTTTCAAGCATTATCAAATTTTTTTGACATAGTATGAGAGATCCTTTGAGGGCATACTTCAGAAGAAAAAAAATGATAAAGAACTCAACTATGATGTGCTCTGATGATAATATTAAATCTAAACAGAAGTCGATGTTAGAGTGGTGTAGAAAAGAGAGGAAGTCCTGCTCTCTTCTCAAGAGAGCTAAAAAAAAAAAAAACTCAACAGACTTGATAAAGAAGAGGTGATCGAAGGCGAAGGCCATGGCAAGAAAGACAAAGATAATGGTGAGATGACCGATAGTCCAAACGTTGTCACACCACTAGCTAATAGTCATTTTCTATGCTGTGCAACCATAGCAATTCTTGTGAACGGATAAAATATCAATGGAGAGAGAGATAACCTAAGACCTTATAGATTTGTAACGCTCCTAATATAGTAGAAAATTAAAAGATAGTCTAACGTACAAATTGTATAGGTTTCTCTGTAAGAATATAAGGTGAGAATCAAAATAAAAAACTTTCATAGAATATTTATTACATAATCTAATTTATAATTAATAAACCCATATGACATTAATAACATGACTTAATCTATAATCAATCCACCTATTAGATATTTAATAGATACAACTGCTTAAAAATCACAACATTCTAATCCAAATAATATGTATAAAGTAATATCATTTTCTGTTGCGTAATTCTAAAAAATTGAGAGTTTATCATACAAGCAAATCATAGCTCAATAAGTACAGTAACTCACATGCTACTAAAATTTATCATAATAAATAATCTTTAAAATATATTAAATCTTTATGCATTTAGCATATGCTTTCTAATATGTATAGATATCAAATATTCTTTATGCCCATATAAAAACTTAAACCTTATACGTATTTTAAAATCATAAATTGCTAATATAAAATACTTAAATACTTTTCAAAATAATATGCATGCATTCAAATCAAATAAAATGTTTATGATATCTTTCGAAGTAAGATACATTTAAACATATTTTTTTATGATGAAAGTACAAGTATAGCTAATGTCACATATCATGACATAAAGCATTACTAGATGTTTATATAAATATAGCTAAGAGTTTGTAAACATAAATATAGCTAAGGCGATCTGTAGTAGCGTAAATATATGCCTGTGACAAGGATCGGAATCATATTTAATTCTTATGGTATAAGTAATATATATCTTCTTATATTAAAGTTTAAAAAAATTAGTTTCTAAACAAATTCCAATCTTTAACCCTCTATTATGGTTATACTCAATTGACGACTATCACGTCATGAAAAATAATATATCAATTACATTTTACAAACCAGGAGTTAAAAAAAATCTTTTTATATCTTTTCAAATATTATATTTTTAAAATCATCAACATATAAATCCTTTTGCAATGCTTTTAGATAATAAAAGAGCTTGTGATTTACATAAATCATTCATATTTATAAATGTCAAACATATGTATTAATATTTTTAAAAATAAATTAGACATAATCATCAAATACTTACCCTTATTGCATATCCTCAATACTAATATAGTCTGATTATTTTTTATTTTTCCAATATCTTCATTTTTTTATTCTTTTATTCCCTTAATGATATAAATATCCTATTAATTAAAAACATCAAGATTCCTCAATCTATAATTTAAAACATAAATTTAATTGATAAAAATATAAAAGATCACAATATCATACCTATTAAAATTTTTAAAATATAAACCTAATTAATAAGAATATAAGAGATCTTAAAACCATACGTATTGAAAATTTTCTTGAATCATTTGACATTAAAAAGAATCGCTTCCTTTTCTGTTTTTTTCTTTCTTTCTTTCAATCTTACTTTTCTCATTCATTTCTCTGGTCACGGCAGATCACTCCTCTTACTCTTTCTTTGCTTCCTCTACTATTCGTTTCTTCTTCCCTATTTCTTTCTTTTTCTCCCTTCTCTTTCCTTCACTTCCCTCCCTCTCCGCCTCTCTCGTCAGCCCTTTTTTTTTCTTTTTGTTTTTCCCTTCACCTTCTTCTTTCTTCTCTTTTTGTTTTTTTTTTTCCCCTTTCGTCTTTGTTCTTTCTCTTCTCTGCTCTCACACCCAATCCCTCATTTCTTCCTTTTTTTTTTATTTTTTTCTCTTTTCCTCCTCTTCCTTTCTCTTCTTATTCTTTCTTTTTTTCTTCTTCTTCTTCTTCTTTAATTCCCTCTTTCACTTTCTTCTCTGCTCTTTCTCTCTCCCACACTTTCGCACGCAGCCTCTCCTTTCCTAGTGAGAGAGACAGTGGAAAAATATTTTTTATGCACTTTTTCAATTTAGTTTCTATTAATCATGTATTTACATTTAGATCCTTAGGTAAATTTAGAGTCTTTCAACGCAAACAAAGTCAACGCGGATCGCATGAAGACTTCGACAAGGTTGACAGTGTCACAACCTGATTTTTTTATATGATTATAATATGTATCAAGATAAATATTATTTTATTAATATATAAATTATAATTTTTATTATAACTTATTTATTCATTAAATATAAATCAAAAGTAAACATAAGTTTTATTGAGAAATATAATGTTATCCACTTAAAAATAAAATTTAATTGGGTCTGTCTAGTCTTAGAGGAAAGTTTGCTATTTAGTAGAATTCTATCTAATACTAATAAAAGGCTATTTTAAAAATAAAAAATAAAATAAAAAAAATTCAATAACATTGAGTGCGAATCACTGTAAGTCAATTATAAAATAAATATATATTTGAAAGGTATTCATCTCACTTAGGGATATCAAATACCTAAAATAGTACTCTCCCAACAATGGATGAAAAGACTTTATTCTATGAGTTTGTGTTATTTCAATAGCTATGGAAACAAACCCATATGGCACTCTTGGAGTGTTGTCTCTCATTTGCTAAAATAGTGACATACTTTTCCATGAGAATGAAATAATACATTGAAATATTTTAATTTATTTTTTTAAACATCATTAATATCAAATAATATCAATTAGTCCTCAATTAACCTGAGTCCTACTTTAATTGATTTAGTTAAATTTAATTTAATTATAATTTAATTGAATTAATCTTTAATCCTTATTTAATCGATCTAAAGTCATCATTGATTGGTATAATTTGGACTAAATTTAGGTTCAATTTAGGTTAAATAGACTTAAATAAGTCAAACTAATTTAGAATTATCCTAAATCGATCTAAACTGATCAAATCTAATTAGGTTCAATTAATATTTAAGCTAAAATCAAACAAAGTATAGGCAATAAGTTAGAGTTAGGCTACAAAATATTATGTTAAGTTAGGTTAACCCATGTACTTACTAGTCATGTGTACTACATATGATTGAATATGCATCATATCATGCTGGATCACCCATAGCACATAGATTGATCATGTTTACTATATATGACTACCCATGTTGAATTAGGTTTAGCTAACCGATTGGTTAAGTCTAGCCTTTTGGCTAGGCTTAGTTTGCAATTACAACTTACCCTACGGGCTGAGCCTAACCTAGTGATTGATTTCAATCTAAATTCTAATCAATTTTAAAACATTATATTAAGAAATTATAATTAAAATATTTATTCATTAGCATTTAACCATTAAGATAAAATAAAAAACAATAGATAAAATTGTATAAGAAGAAAATAACATTCATAATAAGTGTTGTATAAATCTAATAGAAATCAAATATCATGTATCTAAAATAAAAATTTTAGAAACTGCATATGGCATGAATAATTATAACATGTTTTAATCCTAAAATAATTCTAAATTTTTAAAGAAATTAATTTTTTTCAATTCATATAACATGAATAATTATAACATGTTTTAATCCAATAATGAAGTTTTATATATTTAAAGAAATAAAAGAATACTTTTGAACTATGTATAATATGAATAATTATAATATATATTAATCCAAAAATAAAATTTTAGATATTTAAAAGGAATCAAATTTTTTTAATTTTTAAATCAAAAAATCTATATTTTCTCAATTTGATATAACTCCTCGTTCCTCATTTTACTAGACTTACTTGATGAGAAATGAATTAGAGAAATCCCTACTCTTAAATGAGAGGAAAACCCTTCACATAAGATAAATCTTTTTATTTTTATATTTATTTAATTTTTATTTAATTTATTAATAAAAATGATATCACCCTACTTCCAACATTGAATAGTTATTTCTTAAAATTTATTAATAAGAAAAAATAAAAAAATCATGCCTAAATAGAGGATTTGATTATAGATAACCTTGAGGGAGAAAGCAAGTACAGATCGAACAACTTATTGATTCTGAAGAGATTCACTAGAAACTCTGAGAAAGATTTGAAGTTACTTTTCTGCTATTTTTATTATAAATTTTACACCACCCTCAAAAATCAATCTCCCTCCATTAAGTTAGTCAATCAATTTATTTCTTCCCAAAAATAGGGGATATATATATATATTTCAAAATATTTCAAAAGAGTTCATATACTATTCACAACACTACGAACGATAAAAAAAGAAGCAGTTTTCTTTTATAGAATTTTGACGGGTAGTAACAAATCGCATTCAACGTGGACATGAGTGAAGTCAACATCCACCGCCTCCTGGACCCCATCAAGCACGGTAGCCGCGTCACATTGCCTTGGTCAAGAAACCCTCGTACAAAGTATCAAAATTATGATTTCGAATAATAAACCCAAATTTACTTACGTGACCTTCATCCTCTATTCCATCACAATTTATCTTAAATCATCGCTCAAGGGGAGAAGCCCATTGAGCCTTCTCTTGTATAATATCATCAAAAATCTTGATCATTCGAGCTCACAATAAGATGGAAAGTAGCATAAACCGATTTCAAAGAATGATTAAAGAAAACTTCGTTTCGCAGCATTCTTGTGACAACAACAGCCAAATATATGAATCCCTGATCTCCTCTAATTTATCTTTCCTCCTAAATACTTTAATTATCTTCATATATGAAGCTAATCTATAAATTATTCTGCACTAAATGTCATAAAAACATAAACAACTGATAAGAGCAAGTAGATTGTTGGTGCTAGTTTGATAACCAACACCCTCAATTAGTTAAGCAACACGTGGTCCGAACAATGAAGGTGAATGGATTGAGGCTTACGAACACTATACCTTTATTTGGCATATCGCGGTTGACTCGTTCCTGCAATTTGCTTTCTTGGCAGAAGGATAGACGCCATCTAAGCCCTCTGGGAGCCGCAAATCTGATATGTTGAAACTTGATACGCCGATTAAAATAATCATAAAAAGTATGATCACCTCTCAGATATCTTTCCCTAAATTAGTTTTGATGATTTGAAGGGGAGACCATTTTCTACAACGAAAAAAAAACTTTTCTTTTTGAAACTGTAGCTTTGATGAACGGAGATAAAATGTAGCGAAAGTTGTTATAATGCGTTACTTGAAGTGAGTGAAGGGAACTTTCTGTTAATTAATCTAGTAAAAGAGTTCACACCTTATCCATGGTCAATTTTTTCTTTATGAGTGCCAGAGCTACAACTAGTGGTTATTTTCAACTGTAAGTTTTGGTTCTTGCAACTGGTTCCGAAATTTTGTGTCTTTGTTAGCTCGAGAGATACATTCAAGAAGGCTAGATAATAGTTCACTAGATAATAAGCAGCAAACCTGTAATTTTGATAAATTTTAATGTAATTACAGATTATATAGCAATCTTGACTCGTTCACAAATCTATTGTATATGAATCAAACATTTCTTACTTGTGGAGAAAGTGGCCTAGAGGTGGCAATGATGTGGATGCATTTTGCAGAACACGTCTGCAAGCCCTCTAGTTCAAGAATTTAGAACTGTCAGGTTTTGTTCAGTACCACCTATGCCAGCAGTGACCATGGTTTCTAATGGCCTAATGCTAAAATGCATGTTGTCTTTAACCTATCTTTGTGATATGTTTTATCAATTGTTGCTTAAGACTGTCCTTTTAAATCTTTCAAGGATTTCTAGATTTACGTCATGAGAAATCGTTTATGATTGCACTATTGTCGTCGATAGGATCTGTAAATCAGTTTTGATGATGCTATGATTCTTGACATTAGTTCAATCACCATTGATTATGTGATCGTTAGTCTGTGGGTTTCTTAAATGATGAATAGCATTTCTTATGTGATATTCCAGTGGCATATATATCTGAGATTGGTTGTCTTTCTACTTCTGCTGTTAACATCGTTGTCATTCACTTTTTAGACTTTTGAGTGTGAAAAAGTAACACATCAGTTCTATCCTGAATAGGTTATATTTACAATAAGAAGTAAACATTAAAAATGCCATGCGGAATTTAGAGGTTAAGCAATGCTGTGGATGAAGGAGAACCAATGAATACGATATCCCTATTTAATAAGGAGCAGAAGAATGCTTGACGGAATCTGGAGAGGATGTATTCCACATCACTGTTCAGTTTTATTTGTTAGCATATGGTCTGCATGTTATTAAAAAATTTGGATTGTCCACTCGCCAATCAATTTATAGCTTCTCCAAGGACATCGTAATCTTGTATGGGCAGCGAACCATAAGCACGCTGCAGCATCTTGAATGTACTGAACAGCATCTAGTGTGAAACTATACTGGTTGTTAGTGTACCTTTACGACGTGGCTGATGAGTCAACACGATAAGGTTCGGGTTCGGATATGTTGGGATTGCCTTGGTTGATCTCCGAGTAGGAAGCCAGCGTTGGGTCGTCTGCTTGCTCAGGGATGACACCTCCTACTGATCGATTCGTCGCGGGTCCTTCGATTCTTAAGATTGTTTTTTCGAGAACCCTCCGGCTTAAGTTAGCTTTGGAGGGAGAGAGTTGAGTGTTTTTCAGAAAAGGGAAAAAGTCCTCCCGAGCCGTGGTCGGTCCCAGGTTTTATGCTAAAGAAGTGTTGAGCCTTGGCAGTCGCGAGGTTTATCGAGTTCCGGTTGCTAGGTCTTCTGATGCTTTAGCGTTGTGTCGCCTCGACGCCGCGCCCATACCCATTTGTCGGTGCGCTTGGTGGGACTATCGAGGTGCCGTCCCGGGCTTTCTGGAATGGTATTGTGTTGCCTTGATCGGTGCCCGTTCTGACTAGACCGGGGTCGCTAACCATGCTGATGTGACCTATCTCCGTGGTACGTGAGACCACCCATGAGAGGGTGGGGCCGGTTTGCACCTCATCATTCGGGCTAATGTATGGCTTGGGTAGTCTGCGGTCGAGGTGTATGACTCGGGCAGTCTGCGGTCGAGGTACACGACTCGGGTAGCTTGTGGTCGAAGTACACGACTCGGGCAGTCTGCGGTCGAGGTGTATGACTCGGACAGTCTGTGGCCGAGGTGTACGACTCGGGCAGTCTACGATCGATTTACGACTACTGCCACATCATTCTCATGTACTCCGCAATACAATCGAGGTACACGACTCAGGGTAGCTCATGACCGAGGTACATGACTCGCCTCGGTGGCCGAGGTGTACGACTCGGGCGCGTTGGTCGAGGTACACGACTTCGGGTAGCTTGTGGTCGATTGCGACTCGGGGCTTCGATGGTCGAGGTGTATGACTGACACGATGCGGCGAGGTGTACGACTCGGGCAATCTGCAATCGAGGTACACAACTCGGGCAGCCTGTGATCGGGTACATCGATCGGGGCGACTTGCGGCCAAGGCACACGACTCGGCAACTGGGTGGAGATACACAACTCGGGCAGCCTACGATCGAGGTACATGACTCGGGCAGCTTGCGATTGAAGTACACGACTCGGGCAGTCTGTGATCGAAGTACACGACTCGGGTAGCTTACGATCGAAGTACACGACTCGGGCAGCTTGCGACCAAAGTACAAGACTTGGGTAGTCTGCGACCGAGATGTACGACTTGAGTAGTCTTCGATCGAGGTACATGACTCGGGCAGCTTGCGGTCAGAGTACACAACTCGGGCAGTCTGCGGTCGAGTCGTACACCTCGGCCGCAAACTACTTGAGTCATGTACTTCAGCTACAAACTGCCCAAGTCGTGTATCTCGGTTGCAGGCTGCTCGAGTCATACACCTCGGCCGTAGACTATCCGAGTCGTACACCTTAGCCGTAGACTGCCCGAGTCGTGTACTATAACTGTAAGCTACCTGAGTCGTGTGCCTCGTCCGCAGACTACTCAAGTCGTACACCTCAGCTGCAGACTGCCCGAGTCATGTAATTCGACCGCAAGCTGCCTGAGTCATGTACTTCGGTCGCAAGCTACCCGGGTCATGTACCTCGGTCGCAGACTACTCGAGTCGTACACCTTGGTCGCAGACTACCCGAGTCGTACACCTCGACCGCAGACTGCCCGAGTCATGTATTTCGGTCGCAAGCTGCCCGAGTCATGTACCTCGGTCGCAGACTGCCCGAGTCGTGTACTTCGATCGCAAGCTGCCCGACTCATGTACCTCGGTCACAGGGCCAGGTGGGCTTCTGATCTGTGTGGGGAATGCCTTGCAGCAGACGTCCGTCGGCTCGTCATCCAGGGGGGAGGCGTGACCGGGGCGTTTGACTCTGGTGGTCAGGTCGTGAAGCGGCGTGCAGAGGTTGTGGCCGTGGCCAAGTACATGGCTCGGCGGCGTTCGCTGCGCGTAGAGGTGTGTGCGTAGCAGCAGCGTCCGAGGTACACGGCCAGCGGGCGTACTGCGTAGAGGCGGGTATCACGCAGCAGAGGTGTCTGCACGAGCGGTATGGCGGCTTCAAAGGCATGCACGCTGGGCGTCAGCAGAGGTATCTTGCGCGATAGCTCAGCGGCGCATCGGCTTAGAGGCGCGTGCATCGCGCAGGGTGTATGCGTAACGGGTAGGTCGCAGGCACACGGCTCAGCAAGCTGCATACACGCGCAGAGGTGTACGCAGCCGCAAAGCCGAGGTATGGCTCAAAGCGGCATACCGCTTGCAGAGGCGGCAGCGCGCAAAGGTGTATGCATCGGCTTTCTAGCCGAAAGATGGCTGGCTTTCGGCTTTGTCGGCGGCATGGTTTTTGTGGCCAGGCGGCATGGCTCAGGCTTTGTGGTCGGGCGGCATGGCTCGGGTTTTGTGGCCGAGCGGCATGGCTCGGGCTTGATGGCCGAGCGGCATGGTTCGGGCTTGATGGCCGAGCGGCATGGCTCGGGCTTCCTGGCCGAGCGACATGGCTCGGGCTTTGTGGCCGCTCGGGCTTTGTGGCCGAGCAACATGGCTCGGACTTGATGGCCGAGCGGCATGGCTCGGGCTTGATGGCCGGGCAGCTGCTTGGTGCAGCAATGAACCAGCAATAAACCATGCATATGGTGTAGTAATGAACCAAAAATAAGCCATCCAGATGGTGCAGTAATGAACCAGTAATAAACCATGCAGATGGTTGGCCAAGATAGTACTTGGGTGATCATGATCTCGCAGGTCACGCCTGTTGCGGGGTGGGAGATCCCATGGTCGCTGGCTTGCGTGAAGCCTTAAGGGCTAGCCTCTTGTGTCGTTCAGCCTTTCCAGAGATAGCGCTTGTAAAGGGTTCTTGGGAATCGAGATCGAGGTGGCTGCGCGCTTCTGCCTACTGTGCCTTCCTACGAGCTGCCACGTTAGGCCTCATTTATAGCAGGGCGTCCCCTGGTCTTCCCGAAGCGACGCGCCCTGGGAGCTATCACGTATGTGGGCTGTCGCCCACTTGGTGCAGGCGAAGGGTCAGGGTTTTTGGCGGGAGTTTCCCTATAAGTAATGTGCGGTTGCTTTACCACACGCCCTTATCTCTCGAGCTGATCCTTTCAGATCTCATTGATTCCGTTGCCCAGTCGTCTCCTCTGATTTCTCCAACCGAGCTCGTTCGCGTCAGCCTCTCCATTTTCCTTCTGAAGGTCAGTACACATGGCCTCTTCCTTTTCCTCACCTGCTTCCACTCCTTCCCCTGCTTCCTCCACCTTTTCTGCTGGACAAAACCCATCACCGTGGGGTCGCGGCTCGCCTTCCGACGAGAAGGCGACGTGGGCCCTTGAGGCCCTGCGGTCTCCTCATAATCTTGACTCCTCCGTGAGCGAATAGCAGCTCTCCGACCTTCGGGGTCATTTTGGTATCCCGGGGGACTACGTCCTTGTGGCCCTGGAGGCAGGACAGCGAGCGTATGACGCCATTCCCGGGGGCTTCACGCTATCCGTGGATGCCCTGGAAGCGGGATTGCGCTTTCCCCTGCACCCGATCATCGTCTCTTGCATCTCTAGGTGGCGTATTTCGCCATCGCAAATGGCACCCAATTGCTGGCGGGGTTTGGTGGCGTTCCTGGGGGAATGCCACTACGCCGACATTATCCCATCCCTAAATCTGTTCTTGTCTTGCTTCCGCCTCTCCAAAGGATCGGAGGGGTATTATCTTTCCGCCCGACCGGGCTTTAGGGTAGGTGGCGCCCCTTCCAGTAACAAGGGGTGGAAGGGGCGGTTCTTCTTTGTGAGTTGCATACGAGACTGAGGCTTCGGGCTCCAGTGGTCGGCTCATGCTATTGACAACACTACTCCAAGCCTGAGCGACAATAAGCTTAGGGACCTCTGGCGGCTGAAGGAGATCCTTCCTTCCTCTACCGCCAACCAAGACATAATTGAGTCATGGCTGATCGAGGCGGGCCTTAGCCCGATGCCTCAGGGTATGCCTGCAATGCGCAGCCTAGGGTTCCCCGAGTTTTTGTGGGTACTAACTGATGTCCATTTGCAGGTATGGTGAACCTCAGATCAGTCCGTGGTGGACGGATTTCGTCAACCCCATCCACGCGCGTGGCAACCGAACCAAAGACCGGCACTAGAGAGGCGCCGGTGGAGGTCGAGGCGGATCGACCGCAGAAGAAGATCAAAGTCCTTGCCTCCAAGCAGCCTGCTGTGGTGGCAGCACAGCCGGAGGAGGCTGGCGCGGAGCCGGCGGAGCGGGCGGAGGCGGGCCCCAAGCGAGGCGAGGGCGAGCCTGGCCGGGAGGGCGCAGGAAAGGAGCCTCGGCTCCCCTTAGTCTGCGAGTTGTGTTGGCTACCGGTCGGCGCCAAGGATGAGCCTTTTTAGGCTCAGGCGGTGGGAGACCGACTAGTGGAGGCGACGGACGGCCCCCTACTGGCTCGTTGGGAGAACCTATCCGTCGGGGATAGGGTGTGGGCTGACAACGACGCTGCAGCCGTGTTCCTTCGAGGAGGGCTTCACCCCGGGATGGCTTGGGAGCTGTACACCCTGCCCTCCGAGGCTCTCCTCGACAAGTCCGCTAAGTCACTGGTGTGGGTAAGTATTACGCCCTAGGCTTCTCACCGCCACCGGAGTGCGCCCATTCTGACACTTCTTGCTTACAAAGCCAGCACTATGTCGTGGCGCTGATGGACTGGGTGCGGGACGCCGGCCGGATCATCGGCGGGCTGGGCGACCGCAACGTCGAGCTGCGTCACAACTCAAGGAGGCCCGCACAGCGGTGGGTCCCGAGGCGATAGCAGTCACAGAGAAGCGCGCATCCGACTTGGATACAGAGGTGACTCACCTCAAGGCCGAGCTTCAAACGGCCAAGGAGGGGCACGACAACCTCCAAAAACTCTTCCGGGTGGAGCGGACCGAGCTTCGCCTGCTGAGGGATGAGGCGCTCAAGCTCACCAAGCGGCTGGAGGTGGCGGGTGCTGAGGCGAAGTCTGCCTCTGAGGCCCTGGCCGAGGAGACCCGTCAGCGGCCAGAGCGGGATAGGCAGCTGATCGAGGACTATAAGAAGTCCGAGGGCTTTTAACTTGGGCTGACCCGATCAGGGCAGGTTACCTATGAATATGGGTATCGGATCGCCCTGGCTCGGTTCCGGGCACGCCACCCCGACCTTGAGGTCGCAGAGGACCCCTTTTCCTCCTTCCCCGAGGACTCGGGGGTGGAGATGCCCGAGGAGGTCCCTTTTGATGACAGCCCGGAACCCCCGAAGGGTCAGCTGCCATGATTTTTTTCTAAGGGGCCGGTCTGTAAGTCAGGGTCATCTGGTCCTGTAACTCGACTCCAGTTTAATGAAAAATCCTTTTGCCAAAAGGTTTCTTGTGTTGCTTTCCTCTGATTTTCTAAACGAAAAACCTCTTAAGGTTCTGCATATTCCATGTCCTTGGCAAGGTGTGGTCGTCCATCGTCGCAAGCCTGTAAGTCCCTGCTCGGACGACTCCTATGACCCGATAAGGTCCTTCCCAGTTGGGAGTGAGTTTACCGTGTGCCCGGGTCGGGTTGCTTACCTTGGCTCTGCGCAACACCAGGTCACCGAGCATGATGGGTCGGGGACGTACCCTGCGGTTGTAAATCCTGGCGATGGCTCTCTTGTAAGAAAGGGCCTTCAGGTGCGCGTCGGCTCGCTGCTCCTTGAGCAGATCCAGTCCTGCTCGGTGCCCCTCGGCCGAGGTTCCCTCTTCATATCTCTCCGTCCGAGGGGTTGGGATGACCACCTCGAGAGGCAAGACAGCCTCGGTGCTGAACGCGAGGCTGTAGGGGGATTCTCTAGTTGTGGTTTTGGGAGTGGTGCGTAGAGACCATAGGATGCTCGGGAGCTCGTCTACCCAAGCGGAGCGAGCCACGAGGGTCCTTCTCCTGAGCCCGTCCAAGATGGATCGGTTGGTCACCTCTACAAGGTCATTTGTCTGAGGGTGGGCCACCGAGCTAAACCTTAGCTGAATCTTGTAGCTCGCACAGAATTCCTTGAATCGGGCACTGGCGAACTGAGTCCCATTGTCGGTGACGATAGCCTTAGGCAGGCCGAACCAAGTCACGATATTTCTCCATACGAACTTCTCCATCTGGCATTCCGTAATCGTCGCCAGCGGCTTGGCTTCGACCCACTTGGTGAAGTAATCTACACCAATGATGATGTACCTCCACTGCTCGGAGGGGGGGGAATGGTCCAAGAAGGTCCATCCCCCACTATGCGAAAGGCCACGTGCAGTCCACAGGTGTGAGCAGGACCGCAAGTTGCCGAGGCGTCCGAGAGTGCCTCTGGCACGCGTCGCATCGTTGAACGTAGGTTCGGACATCTTTGCACATAGTGGGCCAGTAGTAGCCCTGGCGGAGCATTTTCAATGCCAAGGTGCGACCGCCTATGTGTTCTCCACAAATCCCCTCGTGGACCTCTGCGAGGACTGACTACGCCTCGTCGGGATCCAAGCACCGTAAGATAGGGCGCAAGAACGACGTCTTATAGAGCCGACCATTAACTTCGCAGTACCAGGCCCGAGTGCGACGCAGACACCGAGCCGCGGCTTCATCGTCGGGCAGTATACCGTGCTGCATAAATTGCAACATCTCCTGCACCCAAGTCATCGGTGCATCGGTCGCCGTCACCGCAGCAACTGTGATTGTACGGAAGGGGAGTTCCTCGACGTCGGGCTCATCCTCAGGGCCCGACTTCGAAGCCAGCTTGGCGAGTGCATCCGCCCGCTCGTTCTGGCCCCTCGGTATCCTAGATAATGAAAAACTGGTGAAGTTGGTGATCAGGCTCTTTACCTCCGCCAGGTATTTCGACATGGTGGGATCACGGGTCTCGTATCCGCCGTTGAGGTGTTCGGCCACGAGTTGCGAGTCGGTGTGGACATGTAGGGCGTCCACCTGCATCTCGGCGGCCAATCTGAGTCCAGCCAAGAGAGCCTCATACTCCGTCTCGTTGTTTATGGCTTTGAAGCCGAAACTGAGGGAATGCTCGAACAGGCGCCCGTTAGGAGCCTGCAACACTAGCCCGGCCCCCGCACCCTTTGAGCCCGATGCCCCGTCCACGCGCAGGACCCATCCTACATCGGCCGGCTTGGGGTCGTTGCCTTCGGATCGGATCATTTCTGAGATAAAGTCGGCCACTGCTTGGGCCTTGATGGCGGTCCTTGGCACATACCGGATGTCGAACTCGCCGAGCTCCACCGACCACTTGAGAAGACGACCTACCAAGTCGAATTTAGACAAAATATGTCAAAGTGGCTGGTTGGTGATTACCTCGATCGGGTGAGCCTGGAAGTAAGGGCGCAACTTCCAAGCCATCAGTACGAGGGCCAGTGCCAGCCTCTCAATCGGCGGGTATCGCTCCTCGGGACCACTCAAAACGTGGCTGATATAATAGACCGGCATCTGCTCCTTTGGGGTCTCCTTGATTAGAACGAGCTAACCGCCTATGGGGAGGTGGCCAGGTAAACGCTGAGCTTCTCCCCGGGGGAGACGGAAGCGAGGCAAGGAAGGTCAGATTGGTGCTGCTTCACGCAGCTGGAGGCTTCCTCACAATCTGCAGTCCATTCGAATTTTTTTGGGTTCTTCAGGAAATGAAAGAAGGGGAGGCACCGATCACCCGATCGAGAGAGGAACCGAGATAAAGCGGCGAGCCTCCCATTCAGCCTTTGCAACTCCTTAACCGTTCGTGGTGCCTGCATGTTGATAATCGCCTGGACCTTCTCCAGGTTAGCGTCGATTCCTCTTTCATGTATAATGAACCCAAGGAATTTGCTTGAGCCGACGCCAAATGTGCACTTTGATGGGTTGAGGCACAAGCCATACTTCCGAAGCGTGGAGAATGCCTCTGCCAGATCGGCCAAATGGGTTGCGGCTGTACGACTCTTCACGATCATGTCATCAATGTAAAACTCCTTGTTTCGCCCAATCTACGGGGCGAACATCTTGTTTACGGTTCTCTGGTACGTGGCTCCGGCGTTCTTCAGCCCGAACGGCATGACCCGGTAGAAGTATACTCCCTGATCGGTGAGGAAGGTGGTGTGCTCCTGATCCTCGGGCGCCATCTTGATTTGGTTATAGCCGGAGAAGGCATCCATGAACGACAGGCGGGCATGACCCGAGGTGACGTCGACCAGCTGATTGATCTTCGGGAGGGGGTAGCAATCCTTCGGGCACGCACGATTAAGATCGGTGTAGTCAATGCACATCCTCCAATTCCCATTGGGTTTTTTCACAACTACATTAGAGAGCCATCGTGGGTACTTGACTTCTTCCATGAAGCCTGCTACTAGGAGGTGCTCCACCTCCCTTCGGACAGTTAGCTGCCGCTCGGGGGCAAGCCGTCGGGTCTTCTGCTTTACGGGGCGCACCTCGGGTGATATGTTCAGATGGTGTTGGGTGACCTTGGGGTCGACTCCTGGCATATCCGTTGGGGACCAGGCAAAGACATCTGCATTCTCTTGTAGGAAGTTGACGAGTTGTCTCCGTTCCTGCTCGGGGAGCTCCGATCCGACCCGAATCGTTTGGTCCGGGCGACCCTCGCGTAAGGGCACGTTGATGGTTGGCTCTGTTGGCTCGGGATGCTGGGCCGACTTCTTTGCGTCCCGGGGGTCCTCCATGGGTGGGCTGGCCCTTGGCCGCTTGTACAGCGAGATCGTTGTCAGGTAGCACCACCTGGACTCAAGGGGACTTCCCCTGGCTTCGCTGACCCAGCACGGGTCGGGAACTTTACCGTCCGGTGGTAGGTGGATACGACCGCTCTAAATTTGTTGAGGGTCGGTCGCCCGAGTATCACATTGTATGTAGTGGGTAAGTCAACAACTAGGAACGCTGTCATCATCGTCTTTGTCTTCGGCGGGTCTCCCAAAGTCAGCGGTAAGGTGACTGACCCCAGCGGCAAAATTGAATCGCCAGTGAATCCGGTGAGCGCGGAGCGCATTGGCTCCAAGGCATCTCTGGTTAGGCCGAGCTTCCCAAAAGCATCAAAATAGAGTACGTCGGCCGAGCTTCCTATGTCGATCATGATTCTTCTAACTTGGGCATTGGCAATCCTAGCGGTTATTACCAATGCGTCGTCGTGCTTGGATTGCCCTGGCTCCTCGGTCGGGAAGGTGACCTTAGGGCCGGGCCCTTGTCTGGAGCTCCCGCCAGCTGCCGCCCGGGCGTAGGCCTTTCGCTCGGCCATGCTATTTCCCCCAGCAGCAGAGCCACCGGTTATTACGTCAATCTGCCGCTCGATGGGGCGCTCGGGGCGCGGCGACAGATTCTCGGCCTGGCGGAGGTAGCGGCCCAGGTGCCCCCTGCGAATGAGCTCCTCGATTTGTCGGTGCAGGTCATGGCACTCTTCGGTGTCGTGTCCGTGCTGTCGGTGGAAACGACAATATCTGGATTGATCTCGTAGTCCAGCGGGACCCCTCATCGGGGTGGGCGGTTTGAGCAGCCCCTTTTCCTTTATCTAGAGGAATAGTTCTGTCTAGGACGGACCCATTGTGGAACGGGGGGACCTTGGGATCCGCGGGTCGGGTCGGCCGAACCTGCTCCTCGGCGTGGGAGTCGACTGCTCCCGTGGGGTTTCGGGTCGAGGTCTCTTACGCTCTTCGCGCCTCCCGGCCATCCAGGTTTCCGCCGCAATAAATTGGTTGGCTCGCTGGAGCATCTCCGAAACCGTAATCGGGGGACGCTCCACGAGGGACCAGAAGAACCTGGAGGGTCGCAACCCGATCATGAATGCCTGCATCAACAAAGAGGGGTGAGTATCAGGTAGCTTCCGAATCTCCGTGGCGAAACGATTCACAAAGTGAGAGAGTGGCTCCTCGTCCTTTTGGTTGAGTCCTAGGAGCAGGGCGACGGATGGCTTCGGCCGTGCATACGCCAAAAAGTTGAGCTCGAAGTCTTTTGCGAGCTGGTCAAAGGACGAGAACGATCCAGCCTTAAGACCGCTATACCACGCTTGGGCTGGTCCCCTCAGCGTGGTGGGGAATGCTCGGCACATCAAGGCGTTCGATGTGTCGTAGAGCGCCATTTGGGTGCGGAAGGTGGCCACGTGGTCCACCGGGTCGGCAGCATCATCATATGCGTCGAGGGAGGGGAGACGGAAGTTCAGGGGAATTGGCTGATCCTGTATCTCAGGGGTGAACGACGATCCCCCATACATGCCCTCCCCTGGCTCTTCCTTGGACCTGCGCACTTCACTCTGTACCTCGTCGAGCCGTTGGCTGACGAGGCGCAGCTGGGCTCGAAGGGAGTCGGCCGAGTCCGAGGATAATACCTCGGGATCGGGATGGTTGCTCGGGTCATCCAACACCTGTCCCTCGAACGGAACCCGTCGTGTCCGAGGTAGGGTCAGGAGTGCCAAGGAGGTTGGGTGGACCAGCGCAGGTAGATTTGACCGGAGCGGCGGGTCCACGGCGGGCAGTGGTGCAGATAAGGACACCGACGGGATGAAGGTCTGCACCATCCCAGCTAGAGTCTGAACTTGGCGGGCGAGGTCCTGGAAGGTCTCGGTCGATACGAGCGACGGGTTGATGGCGGCGTCGCCGGGCGAGAGCAGGCCCAGGTCATTGAACAGTCATCAATAACGTTCTGTGGTCGCGGCGGGGTCCTCCGCTCGGGGCTCGTTACGAGGGGAGCCTACGCCCAAAGCCCCCACCAAGTGCGACCCCGCGAGTATGGGCTCGCCGAGGCTATCTGACTGACCTCTCGATATCGGGCCCTCCTTCTAGCGTCAATCTGTTAGTGTAGACAACTTTATGCCGTGGCCTCGGGGCCGTCGCGGCTGGGTTCGGGCTCGAATGCGATTGAGATCTCCGGTCTGCGCCCTTGGGGTCGGTGGCGGCGACGAGGGCTCTTCTGACGATCACGATTGGTCCTTGTTCCTGCACAAAGGTTGGGTCGGGAGGAACTTCGCTCGACCCCTCCGACGATCAAGTCAGTTGAGATTATTTTAGAGGGTATTTATTGGTGGAGAAGAAGAAAGACCTCCCGTTACGCTCATCTACCTGGATTTATATGGACCAGGTTGCTGTTCTTTGATGTACTTGTGGCGTCGCGCCTTTGATTGCGTCTAACAGTGCACCGAGGACCTGGTCCCTGCGGGATGGTGATGTGTCTTGGCGGCCGTGCGGCCTGCGAGGGACAGGTGGTGTCATATCTATCGGTCAACCCAGCTCTGATCGACTCTACGAGTGAGACAGAGAGACGCATCCGGTGCAAGCGGTGTGGGCTTACGTCACGTCCCATTTATTACCCACATCAGTTGTTGATATGTCCTACATTATTATAATGGTCTTGAGATTACTATATTATTCTCTCAAACATGTGAATAGCTTTGTGACGATTATAGTACAGGGTGCAATTTAGGAATATTATATATATTTGCATTAGTTCCATTCGAATGTGTATTAGCACAGGGTTTGCAATTTTGATCGCTTGGACTAAATATTATTTTTTATATGTCAACCTAAACATGTATGGATTGCAAAACCCGAATTTTTCTATTTGATAAATCTCAATAGCATTTGTCTTGTACATTTTGTTGACATAGATTTCTATTTATAATGAAATCATCTGTCAGTAGATAGTCCTAATGTCTCGATAATACACGATGAAACTTAGTCTCTGATTTAAATAGAATGAGTCTTTAACCATGTGGTTAAGAATGTTTAAAATCGGGTTACTAATAGTAAACCCATGTAAGTTTTCTCTACCAATCTAGCCTATTATATATTTCTTATGTGTTACATACTTTACAATATTTCACATAAAAATAAGGTCATCCTCACAAGGGTCTTTTTGTAGTTTAATGACATATCAAGTACATTGCAAAAGTGGTGTTTACCTTCTTTGATGTCCCTTTTGCATTGTTTATTGATATTTTGATAATCGCTCTACTTTGACATTAATTGCTATGATATGATTTGATGGACTAAAATGCTTAAAACCGAGTTACTAGTAGGATATCCATGAAGTCTTATATATTAATAATTTCATCTGCTTTTGATGTGAAACTAATTAAGAACTCAGTGTACGTTTTGCAAGAAGTTACTATGCTCGTATAGAAATAATTTTATCCTTTCTTGTGTATGGCCTTCAAAAGTTTTAACGGGGGAAGAAGAAATCAAAAAGCTGTGTCTATATACACATCATTCACTAAGTTAATTTAAAAAAGAAATAATTAAAAAATTTGAATGTGATGATAAAAAATGTACACACTGATCAACTAGAACTATTGTCTATTTATATATGTTGGGAGAGGATTTTTCTCAACCGAATGATGAGATTTCCTCGTGTAGTTAGGGAAATATTATCCTTGTGCAGTTGAGAAAATCTCATCTGCTATCATGCCCCCACAAGATTGAGCTCCTGTCAAGGATGTCGATCTTGGACCGATGCAACGAAAATAATTTACAGACGAGAGGCTTCATGAGTGAGTCTGCTAGTTGATTAGTTATATGTACGTGAGAGACACGTAGTTGATGTCTGACAACTTGAACTCGCACGAAATAAAAGTCGATGGCAATGTGTTTCATGCATTAGTAGAATACTGGATTGGCATATAAGTAGGTAGCTCCAACATTATCATAATATATTGTAGGAGTAGGAGTATAGTTGATGTTGAGTTCCTTA
The DNA here is from genome assembly GCA_024322285.1 of Musa beccarii. Taxonomy (NCBI): domain Eukaryota; kingdom Viridiplantae; phylum Streptophyta; class Magnoliopsida; order Zingiberales; family Musaceae; genus Musa; species Musa beccarii. Next base: position 2,172,635 of record CM044397.1, on the reverse strand, counting down.
AGGAGATTTGTGGATGGCCACTCGTAAATATTGTCCTTACTTTGGCCTCGGACTAAGGATGCCTCCGTGCTCAAATCCTTGACAATAAAAGAATTAGAAAAGAATTCGATTGGGGTATTATTTTATTTGTAGAATTGAGAAACAAAAATGAGATTTCGTTTAATGTGAGGTTCACACAAAACATCATCAAGTGTAAAAGTTGTGCTATATGAATTAAGCATTATGGAACTAATATAAGTAATGGAAATTCTTTACCGTCACCGATGATGATGTCTTCATTTTCACCATAGTTGTTATGGATGGACAGTAAATCAGAGGTGATGTGATGAGATGTGCCAAAGTCTATAATCCAATTATGTTGACTAGTATTTAGAGTAATCGTGAAATTTGCTTAAGGCCAGTGTGATAGTGGAGGAAGTCTAGGTCGAGATTGACAGACTTTTGCAGAGTGGCGAACTTTGTCGCATAGTTGGCAAATAACTCGTTGTTGAGTTATGTGGTTAGGATACCAGGGCTGAGGATGATTGAAGTAGTTGTCTTGATAATTGTGACTGAAATGTTGATGATGTGAAGGAAGGGAAGTTTGTCTGGAGCTCATAAGTGCAGAAGGCATCTTGGTCAAATCTTTGTTGATAGTCTTACTATACTGGTTGCCCATCCTCTTGGATTGTTGACTGACTTAAACTGTGATGGATGGTTTTGGCAATTTATCCTTGCGCTTGAGATATATCTCAAAGTCAGTCAACTCGTCGTAGAGTTCTTCAAATGACATCGGTGAGTCACACGCCCGTATTGCTGCTGTCAGTTCCTTGTAGTCGTCTCCTAGGCCATTAAGGGTGTGAACAATGACTTCTTTATCACTAAGGGAATGACCTATCAAAGCCAAGTTATCGATGATAACTTTTATATTTTATAGATAATCGATAATAGTACTTCAGTTTTATTTTATTTTCATGAGACTGGAGAGGAGACTAAGCATGCGAGTATGCGAACGATTTGTCAAGGTGGTTTGCAATTTGCATCAAGCTTCAGCAACAGTGTCACACGAAGATATGAGTGGGGTGAGGGATCCAATAACTGAGGCTTGAATTGCTTGGAGAATAAGATGATCTTGGCATAATCATAGTTTGTGATTTGAATTTGGTATTGGACTGGGTGCTCCTGAGACATTGAGCATCGCTGGTGGATAATGGAGAGATTCGTCAATATAACCTAGTAGATCATATTCAAATAGAAGATTAGAGAATTGAGCATACTAGGATATGTAGTTGCCACCGTTGGATAACTTGAATGGGATGAGAGTTATAGTATTGATGGAGATAAAGCTTGTATGTAAAAAGATACTATGGTTCCCTACGGGGATAATAACTGGAGTGTTAGAGGTAGATGATGAGCATATTTTGAGGATATATACGAATCTGGGAGCAAAGTAGGAATATGCAGCAACGATAGTGATCACGAAGGAAGTGTTAACTGTTTAAAGCACGCAAGATTACAACCACCTTATGAGAAGAAGCAGCAATAGATCTTAGCAGAGATCTATCGGTGGAGGAAGAATCGATGAGAGGCTACAGATCTGTGAGAGTGCGATAGAACTGAGAGGCGGGGTGACGTTTCTTCCTTTCCGCTTCTCTGTTCTGTCGCCCAAAACTCCCACCTTTCTTCGTTGCGGGAGAAGGTTCGGCTCTGCCTCCGCAGGAAGAAGGTGGTGGCGCTTGCGTCCTGCTGTCCGCTGGTAAGCGTAGCACTAGGCAACAAGAGGAGAAGGAGGTTGCCAGGCAATGGGGGCACCAGGAAGTCAGTTCTGGTAAGTCGCGGGGAATGCTTTGGCTCTGAGAGATCTCAGATCCACAGATCTGGGATCTACGTCGAAGGTGGCATTTGAGGACACTAGCGAAGTTGGCAGCGACGTTCGTGGCCGATATCTGGTGGAAGGAGGAAAAAGAAGGGGGCCACCGATTGAGAGTCATGATGGCGAGATGGATCTAGTTAAACAGATCTATTGGAGGCCGAAAAGAAGCCAGCGGCAAAGCAAAGGAGAGAAGCAACAGTAGTGGTAATGGCGGCGAGATCAAGAGAAGGCCTGGGAGCAGGGGGCGGAGGGGAAGAAGCTACTGCCGTGCACCAAGGATACGCCGTAGTCATCGAGGAGAAGAGAGTCTACTGACCGAGGGGGAGCAGCGACGGTGGAGTTGGAGAAGGGGTCGACTGGCTAGCAGCAGAGGGGAGGAGACGGGAATCCGCTAACGACAGCAGAGAGGAAGCTTTCGCTTATGGAAGCAAAGGAAGCAGGGGAGTATCGGCGGCAATGGTTGCTGGCCAGGGGGGTGGGGGTGCAGCGACGGCTACTTATGGCTGGGAAGCGCACGGCTGGAAGCGTCGTTTCCAGCGGTCAATGCCAACGATCGCAGCGGTGGTTGTTGCCGAGGTCGGTGACTATAACGGTGGTGGTCGCCGGGGGTGGGGGGGGCATCGTGCTGCGAGAGAGGGAAGAGCAGGGGAGTAGCTACGGTATCGTTTGATGGTTTCACCGTAGTTCCGCCACCGACAATAGTATGAGAATGCAGCGTTTGTCGCTTCGGATAGAAGAAGAACGTAGCTTCCGAGAGAGAGAGAGAGAGAGAGAGAGATGGAGGACTTCGCTACAGTTGCTTGAGACTCGGTGATGAGTGATTGCTGTCGTAAGATAGCGAGAAGAAAACTTGCTCGAGCCAAGTGACTCTTAAAAATTTGAATATGATGATAAAAAATGTATACACTGATCAATTAGAACTATTCTCTATTTATATATGTTGGAAGAGGATCTTTCTTAATCGAATGATGTGATTTCCTCATCTAGTTGGGGAAATCTCATCCTCGTGCAGTTGAAAAAATCTTATCTGCTATCAATAACCAGTGAGATATCTAATTAGTATTGTTGGTGACTGATTACTAATTGACAAATCATGAAGGAAAAACTAAGATAATGATATTTTTCTAAAAATTTGATAAATTATGTTGTTATACTGAACATAAGTCAAAGGTATTTACACTCTTAGGTTGAATTTTGTAGCTAGCCTGTACTTCGTATTTTGTACATTGTTATTAGGGCTAAATTTGATTCAATCCATGAATAACAATTTGTTAATATTTCTTCAAAAGAAATTGCTTGGGTTAACCTTCCATTATTTCCGTCCTAAACATAATAAAATTACAACTATATTTCTTATCTGTAGAGTATTAGAAAGTCTAATTGCCCTAATGAACTTGAGCCAGCAGATCGGAGGTCCATGATTAATGTCGATCTCATTTGAAGCGAAGAAAATTATCTTGTATTGATTCTGTCAACCTCGACTTTACAGCTAGGTTTCCTTGTATATCGAGTTACCCATGCTATTTTTCAACAAGTTTCAGGAGCCCGTGAGGCGCCTCGTTCCATTTCAAGATACAGGAAGGATAAAATTGTTAACTTTAGATGCTGAGTTTTGAGATAAAATTGTTTGTTCATGCTAGTCATTTTCTTCGGATCCCCTATTATCTAATGCCTTTTTGTTGCCATTTTTCTTTGATGTCTTGATTTGTTTTTTTCTATCCAACAACTGTTTCAATGCAAGGAATAATTGCTCATTCACAAATGGCAAGGAGTTTACTCGACGAACGCCATCACATGGTGCTGCAGTAAGGTAGCAGGAGGAGCCACGATGACTACTAATAAAAAGTCTAGTTGTAGTCATGTTTCAACCGGCAGCTCAAAAGCATCAATGTAACAACTATACTGAGCAATGTCAGCCTTTTCCTTGCTTCATATCATCCCAAAAGCTACCGTCAAAGAAAACAAAGTTCACATAGAAAACAACAATAGAAGATGACCGATTGCTGTTCGCAGATACTACGCCGGTCAATTTGTTCAGCCACCAGTTTGGTGTTGCTTGACATCGATTTCATAAGTATCTTTCAAAACCAGCTGAGAACACCATATGTTGTTAGCACAGCAGCAAAAAATAGAAGAAAAAAAATATGGCTAGAAAAGGCAGGCATGCAAACAAGCATTTGAATCAGCCAAAGGCAGTTTTGTGTACATACTTCATCAGGAGTCTGATTCTAGTCGACCTTCTCACCTTCAAACAGGAAGATGAGAGCGTTGGAGGCGACGCCCTGCCGCTTACAATAAGCCTCCAGCTGTTTCTTCAGTTTGGCCCTTCGCCCTCTCTTCAGGGCTCCTATCGCCGTCCTCTTGCGCTGCCATCGGCCCGCGTCCTCACCTCCACGATTAGTGCTCGACCGGCAACACGACAACAAAGCAGGTGAAGGGAGCGCGCAGGCGAGAATAGTGTGAGTTTGCTCGCCTTCCTTGATGAGTAGGCTGGTCCGTAAAAGCGACCCTCTCTCAGTATGAGCTGATGTGACGTTCTAGTACAGTAATCTTCCTCCAATGGAAGAAAGATTACTGTATCATATTACGATCACAGCCACTTTATCATATTGTGCTTTTTTTCCTCCTTTATTAGAAGAAAATATAAATTCCACGTTAGTTTATATATATATATATATATATATATATATATATATATATATATATATATATATATATATATATATATATACTCATCCCATTCCTATTTATATTGGTGAATTCTCAAAAACTGACTTAGTTTTTGGGGTTTTTTTTTTAGATAATAATAAACTATCAACGAATATCATAACATATCTGTTTTCTAAGTTTAACTTAAACTCGATCGATATAAACTTAATTTAAAAGCTTAAGAATTTAAGTTGTGGCTTACACGTAATCCGACTCTTTCACTATTTACCAACATGAGATAATTATTTTAACCCTCTTTCCATTTTTTTTTTCTCATGCATAAATATTTCATAATTTTTAAAGAATTTTTTATATTACCAAAAGGATGACCCTATTAATTATAATTTCTGAAATATCCCCTATAACAATGAGGGTAGAACGATTGTTAAAAAAATCCAATGTAAAAAAATATTTATGAGAAATATTGAAGGAAGGCTTTTTCTGTATAATGAGAAATTACTTATCCTCCCACTTGAGTATTTTAATAATATGTAACTTCTGTGATAAAAATCTATTTACCGATCACTTTCAGCTTATGATTTCCAATCGAACATAATATATTTATGTATAGTCAGATGATCTGATGACGGTATACTCTCACAGTGTTGTCTTGTGCATCTATTGCTCCTTGCTCTTTGTGGCAAACATGATAAAAAATATTTTAAAGCTTAATATCTTTTATGAGGTGTTTGTCATGTTTTTCATACAAATCAATTAACTAAGATAACTTCGACTTTATGAAGAGTTTCCACGTTTTGTGATTTTTTGAATCTCTTTCTAAACTGAAGTAATGATATTTGAGGCAAAAGTTCAAATTATAACTATTCTGATGTATACACTCCTTCCTAGTAACAAATATGAATACACAATTTCAAAAGAAAAATATTTTTCTTTATAAGTATATGCTAAGGTTCTACATACCATTATACGGTGTCTTTACTGGTGAAAATATAGAACATATAGATGATTCTATTTGTTGGACTAGTGAAGTCCCTAACATAAGAATTATTTAGATCAAAAGTATACTGCTTTATACAATTAATCAACTTACTGAAACAAGAGAATCAGGCTACCTAGAGTCCAGTGCCATCTTGTTCCTGATAACATTGATTTCACATGAATCAAGTTCATATTATAGATACTAGGTTTCAGGTATTGTATCCAAAAACGTAGTCTCTTTTAGTTCTAAGTTATGTTTATGGTGATAATGTCCCTAGATGTTTCATGAATTTGATATCCATAAATGTTTTAAGGATCATTGAATATGTCACGAGCTTAATTCTAAGTTTATGGTTAGACATTTAATAAATCTTCATGAATACTATAATCCTGGATATAAAATGTTGAAGGAAACATCAAGTGTGTGTGTATATATATATATATATATATATATATATATATATATATATATATATATATATATATATATATATATATATATATATATATATATATATATATATATATATATAAAAATTTGTCTAGTAGACTATTGTAATAGCAAGATATGGAATAATATACTGATAAGTGCTGTTCCATATTTTATCTAAAATATTCATATTACTTCAAGCATTAAAAAAGTGGTAAAGCAGTTAACATAAAATAAAGATTTAACTAGTAATTAAATGAGTGGCCACTAACTGATAAATATGAATTGGTAACCGATAAATAGATCATGTAAACTATTTATCATATGATTAAAAATAAAATAAAATAAATGATTAAAAATACATTAGGTGCGTGAAATATTTTAGGGCAATCTACTTAATACATTAAATTATTAAAAATAAAATAAAAAATATTTTAGGGCACATATTAGGTGCGTGAAACATTAATGTAAACAATTTTGCTATTTAATCTAATAGTCTACCACGCAATGCCTTCTTGATCTATAATTTTAAATTATGTGATTGCATTCCCTAATCGAACAATTTTAACGTCATCGATGATGTACTTTTCATTTTTCCACATTTGGTGGAGCCTTAAATAGGTCGACTTCTTTTTTGGTGTTGAGATCGGACAAATAGCGTAGATGCATTTTGGGGGTCACGCCGATCGCTTTGAGCTCACTACTATCTTCTTCCACCTCGCTCGCTATGTATATAGCGAGACCAGAAAGAAAGAGGAGATCGAGAGAAGACATGGGAAAGGAAATGCAAAGAGGCGAGGAGAGGAGGAACCCCTTATCGTCCTCTCCTCATTGCACCATCTTCATGCATGCAAACGCCGTGGACAAGTGGCTGATGGCTCTAGGGTTATCGGACTCCATCATGAGCGGCACCACCATGCCTATGGTTCTCTTCATCATGAGCTGATAGGAATAAAAGGATAGACAACAAATAATAACTTTTGTATATGAACAAATACTAATGGGTCGTAACACATAGCGGTTCAACGTGAAGGGTAAAAACTACAGGGCAAACCAGAGAAAATCCACTATAAAAATAATGAATGTACAATTCTCAAATCTCTTGCCCAAAACCCAAGCAACAATCACAAGAAAATAACTGGGATACAATGATCACGTCACTGTGCACAATATCCAAAATCTCCTCAAGCAATCATAGAAAAATTCACTATAGATCTGATCTAACCTGAGATGATAAATTGTTTGGATGAATGAGAACAATTTCTACGTTTTCCTTGTCTTCTTCCCTTTCTTTTTCTCTTATTTTTCTACCCTTTTCTCCTCTCTTTGAATCCCAAATGCTACTGCGAAGTTTCTGCCCTTTGCTGTGATTTTAATCTCATTAATTTCGTAACCACCATTAGCCCCTATTTAAACTAGAGTTTAGGTTAAGTTAGGGTTTAGAGGTAAAAAGTGGGCTGTGGGCTGATTAAAGCTTATATGGGCTGAACTGGGCTGTTAGCCCAACAACCTCCCCCTTCAGCCCATAAGGGAGGTTATCCCTTTTGCTCCTTAATGTAAATCCATGCTGACTAACTGTCGACACATCTCCTGCCTCTCTTTTGATAAGGTCTTTGTCAACATGTCTGCTCCATTATCATCTGTATGAATTTTCTGAAGTTGCAACTGCTTCTCTTCAAGTATATTTCGAATCTAGTGATATCTGACATCTATATGCTTTGACTTGGAATGAAAAGTTGGGTTCTTACATAAATGGATGGCACTCTGGCTGTCACAATACACCACATAGTTTTCCTATTTCAGCCCCAATTCTTGTAAGAATTCTTTCATCCATAACATTTCTTTGCAAACCTCTATAGTAACAATATATTCTGCCTCTGTGGTGGAGAGAGCAATATACCTTTGCAATCTGGATTGCCATGACATAGCTTCCCTTACAAAAGTAAATACAAAACCTGATGTGGATTTCCTTGTATCAATATCTTTGACCATATCTACATCCCCATTAGCACAGGTGGTAACCTTAAACATTAGCTTCCTCTAAGATATCTCATTCACTTCACTATGTCGGCCACTCGTATGCATATATCATTGCATTGCATACATTAAACTTTCAACTGCTTTGAAGCATAAGGAACCTTTTGTATTTTCTCCTTCTCCTCATCACTTGACGGATTCTCGCTTACGAGCACAACTTGAAGTGACTCGAAAGAGGAGAACCAACGGCTTTGCATTGCTCATACTGAACCTTTCTAATACCTTCTCGATATACTTCTCTGTGATAACCAAATCTTCTTATTTTTACATCACGAGAAATCTGCATGCCCAGTATTTGCTTTGCTGGCCCCATGTCCTTCATTGCAAAGGATTCACTCAGTTTCTTCTTCAACCTGTCAATTGTATATATATCTTTCCCAAGAATAAGCATATTATCAACATAAAGTAAGAGAATAATAAAATCCTCACCAAACCGTTTGATGTACACACAATGATCTAAAGCCGTTCTTTTATATCCATTTTCAATCATAAATGAATCAAACTTTCATACCACTATCTTGGAGCTTGCTTCAATCCATACAAACTCTTTCTTAACTTGCAGATAAAATTTTCTTTACCTTTGACTTTGAAACCTTCTGGTTGCTCCATATAGATTTCCTCCTCTAAATCACCATGAAGAAAAGCTGTCTTCACATCTAACTGCTCCACCTCCAAGTCCTGGCTAGCAGCAATACCTAAAGCAATACGAATAGAAGACATTTTAGCAATAGGAGAAAAAATCTCTTCAAAGTCAATACTTTTCTTTTGACCAAAGCCTTTCACAACCAATCTGGCTTTGTACTTTAGTTGAGAACAATATTTTTGAGTCTTCAACCTGAAAACCCACGTGTTCTTCAAGGCCTTCATTCCCTGTGGAAGTTGCACCAAATCATATGTATGATTTTTCTGTAGAGAATTCATCTCTTCCTGCATAGCAACTAGCCACATTTTTTTTTGCTCACTTTCAACTGCTTCTTGGTAACTCTCTGGTTCACCTGCATCAGTAAGCATCACATATTCATCTGTAGAGTATCTTCTGGAAGGCTGATGTTGTCTAGAAGATCTTCTCAACTGAGGTTCTACGGGAAGTTGCTACTCAGCTTCTTCTTGCTCAACATGTCCTATAGGTAGATTAATATCTGGCTCTACACCATCTTCCTGCACATCTTCCCCATCACCTTGATATACTGGAGGAATAATTGGGTCACAATCTGCTAATCCTTCTGCAGAAGTCTTGGCTGGTGCCTCCTTCTTCAAATCCTTAAGAGTTTGATCCTCAAAGAAGACCACATCTCTGCTTCTAAACACTTTCTGCTTTTCTGGATCCCAAAGCTTGTAACCAAATTGATCATGTGAGTAGCCAAGAAAAATATATTCTTTTGTCTTGTCATCCAGCTTGGACCTTTCATTGTTTGGAACATGTGCAAATGCACGACAACCAAACACTCTCAAATGCCTATAGGAAACATCTTTCCCTGACTAAATATGCTCTGCAACATCAGCATCTAGGGCTGTACAGGGAGATAAGTTGATCATATCAACTGCAGTCCTCAAAGCCTCATCCCAAAACCTTTTGGGTAGATTTGCTTGTGAAAGCATACATCTGATTTTTTCCATGATGGTGCGGTTCATCCTCTTTGCAATTGTATTATGCTGAGGTGTACCAGGAACTGTCATCTCATGTTGAATGTCATGTGACCTGTAATAATCATCAAATAATCTTGTATACTCACCCCCATTATCTGATCTTATGCATTTCAATTGTCTTTCTGTCTCCCTTTCAACTCTGGCATGAAATTCTTTGAAAACACTAATAACCTGATATTTGGTCTTCAAAGCATAAACCCAAACTTTCCTGAAAAAATCATCTATAAAAGTAACAAAATAAAGTGCACCACTGAAGCCAAGAACATTAGTAGAACCATTAGGAGTTTTTGTCCTCAAAGGACCACATACATCTGTATAAACAACGTCCAAGGCATGCATTTTTCTAGAAAAGCAGGACTAGCAAATGAAACTCTATATTGTTTACCAGCTAAACAATCAATACAAGGGTTCAAACGTATACCTCTAAGGTCAGGCAATACCTCTCTCTTGGAAAGAGCTTGCAGTCCCTTCTCGCTTATGTGTCCCAATCGCCTATGCCACAACTCCATGCTGAAGTCTTTCTCTGTAGCATTTAGTTATTCACCACAAGCTTTGGCCTACAACCTGTACAAAGTGTAACATTTCTTTTCATTAGCTATAACAAGAGAACCCTTACTGAGTTTCCATTGCCCTCTGTGAAACCTACTATCATAGTCTTCATCATCTAATCTTCCAACTAAAATTAGATTCAGCCTTAAGTCAACCACATGCCTCACATCTTTAAGCACCAACTTGCATCCAAGGTTGGTCTTTATGTGGATGCCACCCATGCCAATGATGTCTGTTGTGCCATAATTGCCCATCTTGACAACATCAAAATTTTCAGACCTGTAGGTAGCAAAGAACTCCCTCCGTGGTGTAGCATGATAAGAAGCTCCTGTGTCAATTATCCACTCGAGATCCTGACACACACAAGAAAAAATATCATCAGAAGGGGACAAAATCAAATAATCACCAACCTGCACTATAGTTGTGGTATTCTCTTTTGACTCTGTAGACTCCACTTCTTTTCCCTTTTTCTTGCTCTTCTTAGGTTGTTTACACTGATTCTTATAATGTCCTTTCTCATCACAGTTATAGCAAACAATATCTTTCTTTGATCTTGACTTACTCCTACCTATTCGTGAACTGCTTCTATCTTTAGACCTTGACCTTTCTCTGTTCTCCTAGATAAGTGCCTGTGAATTAATCTGAGATGCTGCTGAGTTCTTTCTTCTCAACTCCTCATTCAACAAACTACTTGTTACTTGACTCATGGTAACAATACCATCCAGTGCAGTGCCATCGAGGAAACCACCAGTGTCTCCCAACTTTCTGGCAATGAACTAAGAAGTAACAATGCCTGCAACTCATCATCAAGAGATATTTTCATAGAAGATAACTGGTTAGTAATACTCTGTATTTTATTTAAATGCTCAGCAATAGAAGCACCCTCTTTATAATTCAGGTTCACAAGTTTTCTGATAAAAAAACTTTGTTGCCAACTATTTTTCTTTCATAGAGACCTTCCAACTTTTCCAAAGAGAATATGCAGAACTTTCAGTAGAAACATGGTAAAAGATACTATCATCGACCCACTGTCGAACAAACCCAATCGTTTTTCGATCTAATCTCTTCCACTCATCATCTGTCATAGTTATGGGTTTTTCACTATCCCCTTGCAAAGGTCCATACAAATCTTTGTAATACAAGAGATCTTCTATTCTTGGTTTTCATATCATCCAATTATTTCCGTTCAAATTAATCATGCGAGAAACACTACTAGCCTCCATGTTCAAACACAAAAATTAAATCACCAAACCTTGCTCTGATACCAGTTGATAGGAATAAAAGAATAGGCAACAAACAATAACTTTTGTATATGAACAAATACTAGCAAGCCGTAACACACAACGGAATTAAACAGAAATCACAATCAAATAGAATACCAAGATTTACGTGGAAAACCCCTTCAACGTGAAGGGTAAAAATCATGGGGCAAACTAGAGAAAATCTACTATAAAAATAATGAATGTACAATTCTCAAATCTTTTGCCCAAAACCCAAGCAACAATCATAAGAAAATAACTGGGATACAAGGTCACATCACTGTGCACAATATCCAAAACCTCCTTAAGCAATCACAGAAAAATTCACTGTAGATCTGATCTAACTTGAGATGAGAAACTATTTGGATGAATGAGAACAATTTCTGCGTTTTTCTTGTCTTCTTCCCTTTCTTTTTCTCTTGTTTTTCTACCCTTTTCTCCTCTCTTTTGAATCCCTAATGCTGCTGCGAAGTTTCTACCTTTTGTTGTGATTTTAATCTTATTAATTTCGTAGTCACCATTAGCCCCTATTTAAACTAGAGTTTAGATTAAATTAAAATATAGAGGTAAAAAATAGGTTGTGGGTTGATAAAGACCATATGGGTTTAACTGGCCTGTGTTAGCCCAACACTAGCAACATGATGAACAACCTCGGCACCGATCCCTCCCGTTCTCCTCGATTCATGGACCAAGTGAACAAGGAGCATCAAACTCAAGTGGCTAAGGACACAGATAGGATTGGTATGCTGAGAGCCAGCTCTCTTTGCGACCTCCATAAAGGAGAACTTGCTCTTTGGCAAGGAAGAAGCAACCATGGTGGAGGTGGTGGCAACTGCAACGGCCTCGAATGCCCACAACTTCATCTCTCAGCTGCCTCAGGGTTATGACACACAGGTTATATCGTCTTCTAACTCCATATTTCCAAGCATTTGAGTGCAGCTATAGAGTAGATTGCATGACTATTCTTGCTTCATGCTTTCCCTCCTCTGTTACTTCTACCATTAAGCTGTCGGCATACTGGGCTGGCTTCCTATTTACGGTCAATGATTAGCTTGGCGGATGATATTTCATCTGGCAACCACACGACAAAGTTTCTGAGATTTTTTGGTATTTCAATGTTGATGCTTTCCACCAAATGAAGCCACAACTTTGTGCTCATAACAATGATTTAGCGTATACACAAGGCTTATCATAGCTAATTACTTATAGCTTTTGTTATGTTACCGACAAGATTTGCAATAACAATAGTTAGGATAACCATAAGCTAACATCACGAAATGAATAGAACTTCGCGTCCCCGCCATCGATATTCACCGTCCCCTTGAGCGGGTCGTAGAATCGCTATATAAGTCTGACGATGGTCGATTTGCCGGAACCGCTTTGCCCCACTAGCGCAGTCGACTTGCCGGCCTCGATGGTGAAGGAAAAGCCTCTAAAGATGAGTACGTCGGGCCGCGCTGGGTATGCGAAGTCAACCCGGCAGATGTCAACATCGTCGATCAGTTTCTCCGGGCGATGGCCTTTGTCATCTTCGGGTTCAATGTGGGTGAGCCGGTCCGAAAACAGAGCCGACGACATCTGCTCCGTTGGCGAGGACCGATGTCATGCTACCGGCCTCCGCGATGACAAGGCTTGTGCTAACCAGGATGAGGATGTTCTGAAAGAGAGCCTCGGCGGTGTTGTGGCCACGAAACATGAGCCTGCCGTCGTACCAAAAGGCAAGAGACCAGCTGCACCTCATGAGAGCCTGGGAGACGCCGAGGATGATGCCGGCTACGGAGGAGTGCCGGACGCTTTCCTGCCCGGGCCCTCTTGGGTTCTGTGGAGAATCCGATCCTGCGACGAAAACGCGGTGACGGTACGAAGGCTGCCGAAAGCCACCTTGCTGCTCTCTTCCATGTTCGTCAAGCAAATGGAAGAGACGAGATAGATGAGCAGAGAAGGATGGAGGAGGCAACAATAATGGCTGAGCAGAGAGAGAGATCAGAGAGAGATCATTACAGGTCTCCAGTGACGATCGCAGTTCCAACGGCGAAGACGGTGCCGCCCTCGCCGCCACGGTACATGACGATCCAGCTGCCGTACCAGGCCATGAAGGCCCAATGGCGAAGGTCACGCTGTTGCTCCCGACGGCGATGCCCTTGGTCAAGCCCTGCCGTAGCCCGAGCTTGACCGAATCCTCGAGCGCGTTCGAGAACATGCTCATGGTCTGCCGCTCGGCCACGAAGGAGTAGACCGTCCTGATGGAGGAGACAGCTTGCTCGCCGATGGCGCCAGCCTTCTCGTACTCATCTCGGATCTTCCTCGCCGGTCCATGAACATCCTCCCGTACATGATCCCAGGTACGACGAGAAGCAAGAAGGTAGGGAAGGCGACCAGCGCTTGGCTCCACATCATAAGGAATCCTACCAAGTAGCTACTAGCGAACAAACGCTGCATTGTTTATGAAGTTGGGCACCTGCATATGCCCCAAACATGGTTGAGCAACGCCACATCATCCAGAGAAACGGGAAGATGGGTCGTGACCTTCTCGCCGATGACGTCATGGATGATGAGGCTGTCGCTGGCGACGCTGGTGATGACCTCGGACATGGAGGTGGCGTTGAGATCGAAGTACTCCACCTCCTGCCTGAGTATCGCCTTCAAGTATCGCGTCCGCCGCATCCGCATTGCTTGCCTGTGCCCCGTCCTCGACCAACAAAATCCTTCTGCCATCACCACGTTCACCGTTAGCAGGAGTAGATGAGGAGGAGGAAAGCAACGGGGCTCGGTGATGTCGTACCTAAGAAGGACGTCGCGAAGACTCCAAGTGACAGGTACACCAAGTAGAGCGAATTCTGGGTACGGAAGGGGCCAAAAAAAAAAAAAAACACAAACAGAGATCGAACGTGACAACGGCAGAGCATATCCAGGCGCAGGTCAAGGGAGGACGGGGGATCGAACCTTGGTCCATGAATCGAGGAGAATAGGGGCCAGTGCCGAGGTTGTTCATCATGTTGCTGGTGACGACGAGAACCATAGGCGTGGCAATGCCGCTCATACCGGAGCCCGAGAACCCTAGAGCCACCATCCACGGCGTCTGAAGATGGTGCAATGAGGAGAGGAGGACAAGGGTTCCTCCTCGCATCGTCTTCCCTACCTTCTTGCTTCTCGTCATACCTGGTCACGGGAGGATGTTCATGGACCCGGCGTGGAAGATCCGAGATGAGTACGAGAAGGCTGGCGCCATCGCCGAGCAGGCCGTCTCCTCCATCAGGGCGGTCTACTCCTTCGTGGCCGAGCGGCGGACCATGAGCATGTTCTCGAACGCTCTTGAGGATTCGGTCAAGCTCGGGCTACGGCAGGGCTTGACCAAGGGCATCGCCGTCGGTAGCAACAGCGTGACCTTCGCCATCTGGGCCTTCATGGCCTGGTACGACAGCCGGATCGTCATCTACCATGGCGGCAAGGACGGCATCGTCTTCGCCGTTGGAACTGCGATCGTCACTGGAGGCCTGTAATGGTCTCTCTCTGCTCTGCCATTATTGTTGTCTCCTCCATCCTTCTCTGCTCATCCATCTCGTCTCTTCCATTTGCTTATCGCCAACCTTCGTACCGTCACCGCGTTCTCGTCGCAGATCGGATTCTCCACCTGTTCGGGAGAACCCAAGAGGGCCCGGGCAGCGTCCGGCACTCCTCCGAAGCCGGCATCATCCTCGGCGTCTCCCAGGCTCTCATGAGGTGCAGCTGGTCTCTTGCCTGTTGGTACGACGGCAGGCTCATGTTTCGTGGCCACATCACCGCCGAGGCTCTCTTTCAGAACATCCTCATCCTGGTTAGCACAGGCCGTGTCATCGCGGAGGCCGGCAGCATGACATCGGACCTCGCCAACGGAGCAGATGTCGTCGGCTCTGTTTTCGCAGTGATGGACCGGCTCACCCACATTGAACCCGAAGATGACAAAGGCCATCGCCCGGAGAAGCTGATCGACGATGTCGACATCTGCTAGGTTGACTTCGCATACCCAGCGCGGCCCGACGTACTCATCTTTAGAGGCTTTTCCCTCACCATCGGCAAGTCGGCTGCGCTAGTGGGGCAAAGCGGTTCCGGCAAATCGACCATCGTCGGACTCATAGAGCGATTCTACGACCGCTCAGGGGGACGGTGAATATCGATGGCGGGGACGCGAAGTCCTACCATCTCCGGTCGCTGAGTAAACACATCGGGCTGGTGGGACAAGAGCCGGTACTGTTCGCCGGGACGATCAGAGAGAACATAGCGTACGGCATGGAGGGGCCGACAGAGGGCGAGATCGAAGACGCGGCGAGGACGGCCAATGCGCATGACTTCATCAGGGGCCTCAACGACGGCTACGACACGTCCTGCGGGGAGAGAGGGGTGCTTCTGTCGGGCGGGCAGAAGCAACGGATCGCGATCGCAAGGGCGGTGCTGAAGAATCCGGCGATCCTGCTGCTGGACGAGGCGACGAGCGCACTGGACAGCCAGTCAGAAAAGGTGGTGCAGGCGGCGTTGGAGAGGGTGATGGCGGGGACGACGAGCGTGGTGGTGGCGTACAGGCTGAGCACCATTCACAACTGTGGCCTCATTTGATGGAGAAGGGGGTGGTGGTGGAGAAGGGGACGCATTATAGCTTGGTTAGCCTGCAACGAGGGAACATGGGTGTCTGAACGCGACCTTGGAAGAGCTGCCAAAGACTTCAATTGAAGACAATATGATAGCGAAGGTCCTTAGTAGTCTTGCTCTATTAGTTATTAGTCAACAAATTCGTGACTTATGATAATACAAGGTTAATTACTTATTTTCGTTGTAGTTGACCATTGAGGTCGCTATTCGTTTGACAAGGAGGCAGGTAAAGTGAGCGCGCAGGCGAGAATAGTGTGAGTTTGCTTGCCTTCCTTATTGGGTTGGTCGGTGCATACAAGCTGTCCTAATGTGACGTTCTCGTACAGTAATCTTTCCTCCATTGCATGGCCGGAAACCATGCACCGCAAGCATGGTTGGACTTAGGTTTGGGGGGTTTTACTTATTAGAAAATAATGATATGTGAGCAGAGATTGAAAAGATTGATTAAGAAGGATAGTATACTATTAGTAAATGTGAGGGAGTATTTTTAGGAGGAATCGGTATTTGAATTGATATATATTAACTTTTCTTATTCAAGCTAATCGTTAATAAATTTCTATCAAAATTTTAAAAATTTATGTTAATAATTTCATTTTTTTATGATCCTTGGCTCAGATATCATATTTGAATTCCATTAATGATAAATCCGAGTCAATTTAACTCAAAAATTTTAATATCTAAAATGTGGGTCAAAAACTTTAAATATCTAAAATGTTTTTTGTTGAATAAATGAGTTAGTTTCTATTAGATTTTTAGTTCATTTGTTAAGATTATAGTTTTTTAAATATATTAAAAGTATTAAAAATTACTAAAGTTTATTAAAAAAAGTATTTTTTTATATTATAAATCTTATACAAAAACATTGATCTAGTTTATAACAAATTAATAATCAGTTAAACTTATAAAATGATCTATAGCATAATAACAACTGATTCACCCCGTATGCATAAGTATGATGTATCTATTCTAATTGTCTTATTAGGAAAATATTTTTAGGATTATGATAAATAGAAGATAGTTGGGAATGTATGAAAAGAGATACCTTCCTAAAGAAATTCAAAAAGAGTGATATTTCTCTCATAATTCTCTCAATTTATCTGACATCGATCAAATATTAAAAAAGGATAAGGAAATATTTTAGAATGTTAACTTGTATTAAATGTCATATAAAACATATCATTTGTATTTTATTCTTTTTCATCATCGAAAGAACCCCCTCTCCTCGTAGTCTCCCTCTTTCTCTCTCCTCACTTTCCAATCCCATCAGAGAATTGGGAAATGGTTTGACCAGGCACGAATCAGATTGGGCCTGCCTAAACCGTTGAAATCTTGGATGGGTCGAGATGAATTGAAGTTGCTCGAGTCCGAGGCCGACAGCGTAAAAAGAACCAAGCCGGCCCAAGTGAAGGTTCCAGAATGAGACACCATCTCGAAGCTTCATCTTCGTCCTCATCGTTTCCACCCCCGTCTCGGTCCCTTCTGTTCGATAGGGTTGTACTTGGATCCGGTGGAGAGAGAGTAAGGAGCACACCCTTCCCTTCCGTAATTGCCGGCAGAAAAAGTCATGGAGAAGTCCGACGCCCGCCCGGCTCCCGCCGCCGCCGCCCCTCGAGTGCGTTACCGCACTATGGACCACGAGGACTGTCGCCGTCAAGTGCTCGGTCGCGCTCCAGGACCCAGGACCCGCCGTGCTCCCCGCGCTCCGGGACGTCCACGCCCTACCCGCCCAGGATCCTGACGCCGTAGACCTCCGTTGGCGCCGTCGACCGGCAGCCGTGCCTCAATCTTGGCGCTTTTCTGACCGAGGTATTTAATCCCTGAAAAGTAATACATTAAATATAAGTGCATATTATTATACTTTAATTATATATCCCTTTTATCTTATAATTTTTCTTGATATTTGATCGGATGACCATAAATGAGTTAATATATTTATGATCGGATGACTTGATATACGAAGAAAATCCAAATGAAAAATAAATAAATTTAATTAAGCACTAACAGAAATAGATTGGTAGTTCAAATTCATGATTTATTATGATATCATTTTAAAGATTTTGACTGGATGATCATGAATCCACATATAAACCTTAATTAATGCATTCTTTTTGTGTTGATCGAGAATATTTTTGTCGGTGATAATTTATTTATCTTGGTTAGAGTATTGGAAGCCATTGAAGTTTTACTCTTGTTTCATATGGTGATATGCCATTTGAAATGTTGTTTTGGTGTCTTATAAGAAGATAAATTATACTCTGATAAGCATTGTTTCGCGATATCTTGTAGTTTTACTTTCCTTTTATATACTCTGATTCATTCTATGTTTGCGCTTATTTTTATCTATTTGTTACATATAAGTCATTATCTACATGATAATATATCTGGCATTTGAATGATGCTATATATGGTTATCCTCATTCATTTCTTGCTTATCTTACCTGTCATATAAAATAAATAGTTAAGAAATACTTGAGTTTTCTTAATCTGCTCAAATCTATTAGATTGACTACTACTTCATTTTAATCTCTTCTTGAACATGTGTGTTGCTTGTTGTCTTTCAAGCTAAATGTTTATAATTTTTAGCTTGTAGATGTTTCAGTTTGCTGCGTAAATTACATCAAACCTCTCCGGTTCATCTTATGTTACTCTCGAATCTAGCAGCATATAACTCCTTTTAGTTTCCACCTCTTGTTAATGGAACATCTACATATTTGTTGGAAGCAAGTATTGTCTCTTAATTATGCAGGTAAATTAATCTGAAAAATCAATCTTGAAAGGCTAAAAGTCATGTTCATACTTCATAGTGCTTCATTTATTTCCTCAAAGATAAAAAGTCTAATTTAAGATAACACATGCCTAAGAACTCTCACTGCGTGATAGTGCTTGGTTACATAGACTTTCTAACTTCTTACCGGATACACGTAAGCTTCCACGATGACATTTTTAGATGGATGCGGAAATAGGATGAGGATCGGCATTTGTTGATGTTTTTAAGACGTAGGAGTGGGAGGAGCCATGACCTTCATGGCTTCAAATCTCGATTCCTTGGCTCAAACTTCGTAGGCGATGTCTACGACTCCATGTAGTCCTCGAACACAAACTTGGATACGCTTATTGCTTTGCATCGTCCTTCTCGGTTTCCTTCGCTCGCATCGTGGGATGGCGCTAGGAAGATGATTGCATCGCTGCGCCTGGTTGTAGAAACGAGGCGATGGACATCTTGTTGTCATCCGTCTGCGCCACACCACTCTATCACGAGACGGGTGCGTCACATTGTCATCGAACAAATTTTAGATGGCTTGTCAAATATAATGTTTATGCGTGTTCGTGCCTTTTTGGTTTGTTCATGAGTTGCCAAGTATGTAAAGGGCTAGCGAAGGTTTAACTTGAAATTTAAAGCCATTTCGAGTGAGTTTGGTGGCCGTGTAGGCTTGCATAAAATATGTGTCATGTGAACACTTGTAGAGTTCGGTCTATAGTGGACCAATTTTATACCTTTGTTATTAGCCATGGCAAACTTCGAGCTTGTGGATATCCATGGTTGGAATTTGCATTGGCTATAAAGTGTTTCTTTGAAAGGGTTGCTTGGGATCCCGTGTCAAAGGGATTGAAGCGTTTTCTGTCCGCCGCCTTCTCTTTTGCCGAGGTCCTATGGGATCGTGGGAGGTTTCTTTCGGAAGGCTGACCTTTGGGTTGAGACGGACACGCAAGGGTGCCGCACTGGCGTCACTTAGGCAAAACCGCCTAAGTTCGTGACCGTTGGTATCGAGAGCCAGACAAGCACACATGCCGAAACACTTAGCATGCAAACGTGACCTAGTGGGGCTGCGTTGAGGGCAGCCAGCATGCGCGATCGTTTGGGGGAAAACGGACATGGTGTTGTAAGGAAAGGAGTCGTTCAGAGGAGCGGGCATCCGAGAATGACATTTAGAGGAATGGCCAACACTTTGCGCAAGAGGCACCACGAGGACAAACAAGCTAAGAATAATCATGTGGGTAGCGCCAAAGGTTGGGATAGTTGAGTTTAAGCAAAGGGCTTGACGTTGGTAACTCAAACTTGACGGTGCTCGAGGTAAGCGAGGCGCCAAAGGACGAGACCGTGTAAGGTGGAGTGGGTTGTTCAAAGCGGTATCGATTGAAAGAGTCGTGACTACAAAGCTCACAGAGGTGAGAGGAATTGTAAACTTAAGAATTCGACACTCACGCAAGGGCTTATATCGCAGACAGCCTGGACTCGTTCGTGGCCCGGAAGAGCAAATTAATCCCTGGGTCAGCGAGTGGTCTGGCGCCATGGAGCATCAAACTTTCTCTTGGCATGAGAATGATACATTTGTAAGAGGCTGAAATGTGCAGCAGGTTCAGCATGTTGCTAAACTCAAAGGGGTGCAGT
This sequence comes from Musa beccarii, assembly GCA_024322285.1. Taxonomy (NCBI): domain Eukaryota; kingdom Viridiplantae; phylum Streptophyta; class Magnoliopsida; order Zingiberales; family Musaceae; genus Musa; species Musa beccarii. The sequence goes on along the minus strand of CM044397.1, from coordinate 2,152,200 downwards.
GGGGGTTGTATTGGCGAATAATCACAATCTAGCAGGTGAGTTTACGGAGGCAGAACAATGCACAGCTTGGTTCAAAGTGGGAAAGGCGAGTAGTCCAAGGAATGGTGGTCTCCAAAACTTCTAGAGGAAGGATGTGAAGAGAGAAGTTGCTCCAACAGGCGTATATCCAAGAGGATAAGTCCCGATTCTCGAGGAGAATCATGTGCAACGACCGCACATGTTGGGGAGGAGTACCTCAAAACAAAGCTCAATAGACCGAGCAAGCAGCGAGGAGTCATCGCATGATCTCGCAAGAGGCAATGGGTTGGTGGACGCATAGCGAGATCAAGTGGGGGAGCAACTCAAGGCAACACAAAGTGAAGGCACATTTGGAGGCGATACGGAGATCAAACTTAACACAGGGTTGACCCGTGGAATGGTAGGCGCGAGAGCCACCAATAACTCAATGTAAATCGTCGATAGCCGAAGCAACTTAGGGTAACTTGGTTATGTACTCAAGCCGCGTATAAAGGAGTTGACATAGAAGTTGGAACATGGAGTGGAGGCTTGGAGCTTTCCTTGGCAAGTGTCAAGAACATGGACTCTTGCAGAGGCAGGAGTAGGATCATGTCATTCCATGGGTTCCTTATTCTGATGGAGCAGACTCATCTTGTATGGTGCCAAGGACGGAGAGAGCTTTGGGGCACATGCACCTTATCTTGACGAAACATTTGACAGAGGAACTAAGGCTACACACCTTGGACGCAGAGGGAAAGTTGGTGTCGGAGAAGAAGCCGAGAGTGTTGCTAGTCACTTTTCAAGAATACGCCGCAAAGTCGCTTAGTCGAGTTGCTTGGCATGAGGAAAGTGGTGCGCAATCTTGTGAGATTATGTGCTTTGGTAGGGGCGTAGTCCCGTGATCCGCATAATGGTGCACCAATTTCCCGGCCAAGTCAAGGGACTTGAGGAGTCTAAGGGCGATGGATCGCCCTAGCGCTTATGCTTCGTCGGCAAGTGTGACCCGAGAGTGGGTGGACAAAGGTCGATCGCCAAAGGAGCGAACAAAATCAAGGTGGCAAGACCTGCGAATGTGTTGGCGGAGGCCACAAATGGAAAGATCGCAGCCGAGTTCATACCACAAGGATCGAATAAAAAAAAATAAAATTTTCAAGGGAGATGTCACCAGGAGGCGACATGGTGCAAGCAGATCGTGGTGGAATAGTTCGTGGCAACGCGACACACATAGATGTTTCCCATGAGGGACAAGGTTATCTGAGGTATGATCGGGAGCGCGGTGGGATCTCCACTTCGATAAGCAACACGACAAAGCAAGAAGGGCTATGGATTCAAAGAGGGAATGCCATTGTATCGTAGAGTGGGTCTTCCGCGCGTGCATCAAAGGTTGCATCAATGAAAGCCTTGGGCATCGCTATGGGGCACCATCGAGGAGAAGTTGGATGCAAGTACCATTGAGTCCCATAGGGGGACCGGATCACGCAGAGGTATGATCGAACGATCGAAGAGTTGGATCGCCGCGATTGGGTTCGATAGACCCCGGCGTTTTTATCCCACAAGAGATGAGCTCACATTCGCAATGGAGCACAAGCAAGTCGTGAGGACAAGGTCGAGAGTTTAACGCCGTTGTGACTCAATGAAGCTAAGGAGAATCGGAGTGGTGCAAGCCACTGCGAACATGATGGCGGAGGCCATGCGTGGGAGTTGCGATCTGTCTTTCCATCGACCAAGAGGAATCGCTTTGCCGAGAACACGAGGTGTTGGGCTGTGATCACTTCAAAGTCAAAAAGGGGCGAGGAAGTAATGACGAGTCCAGAGGGACTTAGCTACCCAAATCAAGCACTCTGTTAGAATGAAGGTGGACTTAGAGGAGTGCATGGCGGATCTACCGATCGTCGAAGAAGGGACGCAGATGCAAGACAACCCAGACAAGAGGGCCACCACCGATGGGCACGTAAGGCAAACACATGGTATCGCATAAAGCGGATCGAGTCATCGATCCCTTGCTCTCATGGAGGGAAAATGCTTGATCGTGAGATGGGCCGAGGAGGAGGAGAATGCAGAGGCAGACTCTAAGTACCAAGACAAAAAAGAATGGCAAAGGCCAGGGAGCTTTATAAGATCGATGCCAATGGACTTCTCATCAAGATAGCCCTAAGTGAAGGACTTCGGGTCGATGGAAAAGTGCATGACTAAGGAACGAAGCAGGTAGTATGCGGTGCTGTACCTTTGCTACTCAGGAGTAGGCGGCAGAAATGATGGAAAAGGCGGTACAATCCCAAAGGCGACCAAATCTATCAAAGACATGCTCCAAGTTGGAGTGATAACTTCTTACATTCCAGAAGTTTAATGGCATCGAGGGTGAATCACGATGAGTGACTTAGCACAAGAATCGCAAACACTTTAAGTGCTTGAAGGGGCGAACTAAGAGCGATGGTGAAGCCTAGTAACCACTCGGCGACGAGAGTACAACCTCGAAGAGGCGCGGTTAAGTAACCTTTGCCTTCTCAACTTTCAAGAGAACGGGCGAAACCGAGTATCCCAATTCTTTTATTTATCCCATCCGAGGAGTTTTGCAGTAATCGAAGACCCTTCAAGGAACCTAATGAAAGACAACGGTTGTCAAGTCCTCACCAATGATGACGTGTTACCAAGAGCAGATTATGCTGCCATTTTTTCATCATTTTACCAATCGAAAGTGGAAGTGATGCTTGAACCTACTTGACGAGACGACTAAGTGGAAGAAGATTCGATGGGCAATTTTTGCATGAGGAAGGACCCGAAAACTTGAAGTTTCAGTGAGGCGATGCTCGTTAAAGCTTCAACTAGCATCCAATCAGTTCAAGCGATAAGAAGTATTTGAAGACTGGCGCATATCAAGGATGGTCTTTTCTTTCACCTAAGGAATATGCAAGAACCAACAAGGATCAACACAACTCTGTCGACCCCACACCAGAGTCAAAAGTCATTGGCGAGTTGAAGTAGCGTGGCAGATTAAAGTTCGACGACTCAACAACAACAGCAGCGGAGGTGGCTGAGAGCCGAGGGGCGCATCGCAACAGGAGCAGAAGATTGAAGATCCAGCAAAGGCAAGGAGTTGCAGCGTCAGCAAAGGCTTCGACGAGGACGTCGAAGGAATAAGTGGGGAGAATGTCACGGACAAATTTTAGAAGGCTTGTCAAATGTAATGCTTATGTATGTTCGTATCTTTTCGGGTTGTTCATGAAGTCAGAGTTAATCACGTAAATATGGTAAAGGGCAAAGGCTTAACCGCCCCATTTAAGTGAGTTTGGGTGGCCGTATAGGCTTGTACATAAAGTATGTGTCATGTGAACACTTAGTAATAGGTTCGGTCCAGAAGTGACCAATTTTATACCTTTGTTGCCATTAAACTTATCGTTGAGCTTGTGATATCCATGGTTGGAATTTGCATTACTATAAAGTGTTTGCTTTGAAAGGGTTGCTTGTGGATCCCGTGTGAAGTGCTTTTCTCTGTCCCATCTTCTCTTTTGTCAGTCCTAAAGGATCGTAGGAGGTTTCGGGGAGGCTAACCTTTGCGGACGGACACACAAGGTGCCGCATGACTTAGGCAAAACCAGTTAAGTTCGTGGAATAAATAAGACTACATAATAACTTCGTTCAACAAACCGTTCGTCGCTTTTGCATGCTTGTACATATCCTTGGCAACTGTTTTGCCATAGTTTTGGTGTGTTTTGCTTGTAAAAATATTAGCAATGGCAATTCATTTCCCAATTGCATAAGACGATCGCTTGTCACGCGACCGGACAAAATCGCCTAAAATGGTTTCGCCATAAGATGCGTGCCACGCTGTTCTGCAAACCACGCGACGGCCATCCAAATGCTTGCGTAACGCCACCCTCTCAAGACTGGAACCCCTAGGTGGCACGGGGGGTATCGAGATGGGAGCTTTAGGGTAGTGTCGGGCGTTGAACAACCTTCACAAGTTTGCATGTTAACTTGACGGAAATTTGCCTTCGTGCTTACACACGGGATTAGTTGTTTATGGACTTGCAAATTTGCTTTCGCTCACCATTCTAAAGTCCTTGTTTTCCTTTTTCTCTCTTTTCTCATCACCGCAAGTGCCCGCCGAATGCTTGTAAAGCTTCCTCTTAGCGAGATGTCGAGATTTGTCAAGTCGCTCGCTTCAAAATTAATCAATTTTCATTTTACAGGTCCTTCGGGACTGTATAAGATTGCAACTTGGTTGATCCTTAGCGGATGTGTATGTCGCAAGGCGCATCAAGACTTAGGCAATCCTGATTACGCTTTCATAAGTCGATCGACGAAGTTGGCGCAAGGGTGCTTCATGCGACTTAGGCAACTCCGAAAGCTAAGTCCATGACTTTCCAAATTTCTGCAAGGGTGCCTCACCACTTAGGCGCTCCATCTAAGTGCATGACAACTTACTGTGCAAAGACACTCTTGTACTTGGGCCCAAGCCATTTGTGATGACACGCATGGAACGAGGGTTACCGTTATTTTAGCGCACGGTGGTGTAGATTGGGTGGAGCCCGCAAACCTCAAGTTGATCCCTCGAGGTTGACGACGATGGAGTGGTGCATCGAGGGCACGCCGATCCACTTGTCATCCTTTGAAGTAGCCGAGAGCGCGACGCGATCATCTTAGAAGCTTAAATTCGCTAATGTTCAAGGCGGATGTAATCACAAGATGGAAGGAGGTGCTAGCCCGCCAAAGGTATCAACACACAAATAGATGCCCCTAGGAATCAAAATATGAAAGGGACGTTGCTTGGCCCTTGGGACGATTAAAGTAAACTCCGTCTTAACGCGGGTAACGATGGCACAACTATTCCAGTGGGAAGCATTCACGATAGAGTCACTATCGCGTGGCGTCCCTCAGACAATGACAAGTCTCATGGGACCCTGGAACCACCTAAGGCACGCCTCACTGCGTTTGTTTTGCCAAGAACCAACCTGCACCACTCTCAGAGGACGCCAAAACCCCAATAGCCCCTAAAGCGATGGGCGGGACTTGAAAGAAGAAGAGGCGACATCCCGATAAACGCTAGAGGAACTTCAATATCTGGCAAGAAAAACATGTGATAAACTCAGGAAGGAGATAGACCAGAGTGATGGAAAAGAGAAAGGGGCTGGGGATGCTTTATAGAGACCCTCAAGCAGCCCAAGGGGCATCGGAGACGGCTCGCCTTCCACAAAGTTACACTCGCATGAGATCTACGTTGGGACGATGCGAGATCCTCGCATCGCCGCAGAGCAAAACAGTCAGAGATATACACACAAAAAGCCACGCCCCGCTTTAGCGTGACCTCTCAGAACCATAAAAGCGGTGACAAAACCCAGGTGAATCAAACTCGAGGCGCAGAGGAGACCTTCGCTATGATTAAAACAATCGACGCCGGAGCATCGCAATGGAAAGAAAGAGAGCAGGGATGAGGATGACATAACACAGCGCAGCCGGCATCGGCCATCGATAAAGTGCGACGCCAAGGATGACACAATGCATCGTAGCATTATTGCCTCGCAACCACTAACCCGGCGAGGACATCACGTCACGGCGAAAGCCACCACGGCGGATTCCTTCTCCGGTCCAAGTGGTCAGCGTGAGCAGCCATGACCCACTACGGTAGACTTGTACTCCCACTACGGCGGCCGAGCCAAGACTCGCTACGGATTCATTCTTCCGCCTGCAGCCGGTCGAGCCAAGATCCACTATGGAAGATTTATTCTCCCGCCCAAGCGGTCGTACCATAATCTGCTACGGTTATATATTTTTATATTTTAGAAGCCGGGCCGCGGATTCATTCTCCCGCCTGAGCGGTCGAGCCGAGGCCCGCTACGGCAGATCTACACTCTCGCCCAGGCGGTTGAGTATCTGCCCTACAGAATCGGAAGAACAAAACCACCCGAAGCAAAAGGGGGAGGTTAAAAATTAGAGAGAGAATGGGCTCCCTCATGCATGGAAGGGAGCACGAAGAAAAGGAGAGGATCCAATTAGACCAAAACCTATCATTCTTACCATCGACAAACCACACAAATAAGAAGAATATAGTCCGCATCGCGCGACCTTGAGCCTACCACAATAACTCTCAAGCAAAACGAAAACGACACCCGTATAAAAGCACGAAGCATGCAGAAAACAGAAAATGGACGTGATTTCGAGATCGCCGCCTTTCGTGAGCTTTAAAGCACGCATTCCAAAGGGACAAATAATAGGGAAAGTAGCAAGACACTACAAACACATCCTACCACTCGCACTCGAGGAGGTCACTTAAGCAAAGTAATGGGAGCCCCTTCCACCTTCTCTGCAATGATCGTCGGCAGAGATCAACCTACGATCATTGCCCATCTTGGCTTCTTAAAGAGAGCCCGCAAGACCCACTCCGTCTTGACACCATGGTCGAAGAAAGGGCCATGCCCCAAGATTAATGGTCGATGGCATGGTTTGCCTCCCCTATACCTCTATTCCGAGGATTAAAGGAGGGACCACTCTCTGCCTGACTCAAAGCGACTAAAAGGCCGGACAAGAATGTCATCTCGATCGCCTAGCCTCGACATCGGCCTCGGGACGATGTGTTAGCCAATCCCCCTCGTTGCTAAGCGCCCAGATATAAAAACCGAGCCCCAGGCCAAACAGGGGCAAGCAGATGAACACCACACTTTTCAATCCGCTAACTCTCTCCTCCCCATCCCTCTCGACTTAAGTGATTGGAGGCGTCACGTCGGGACATCCTCCAAAGACTGACTTGTCATGCAGGCAGATCCCCGGACGCAGAAGAGGAGGTACTACGAGACGACTCCCCATAGGCAAGGCGGTCCGTCCTCCCAGACTAGTTCGCCCCTTCGTAAGAAGGAAGCTCTCTACTCCAGCCTCTATGTCGGCGCCTTACGCCACTCTCCTTGCAGGCCAGCTCTCTATAGCGGCCTCTCACGCCATGCCTCACGCCAACTCTCCACAACAATTCTCTTAATTACTTATCCTAGACCTCTCTGCTTCTCGTATATATATAGACAGGACCTCCTAGGAACTAAACATGACGCTTCACGTGTGGTTACACGGTGTGTGACATGACTAACGTGGGCACGAACACGAGACGTGGATACGTGACAATTATTGAGAGATTACGGTTCTCTCTCATCCTCCCGTCCCTAATCCATCAATCTAAGTGGTCTTGTAAAAGATAGAAAGAGAGGTAGAGAGTCTGGTTCTCTTTGCAGATCGACTACGCTTTAGGATCCAAGACAATGCCCAATCTGCGGCAGATAAGATAAAGTTCTTTCTAGATGGCATCGAAAGGTACGCATTGTAAATTTGATCTATTATTATTTGATTTCAATCCTGGCATTAAAGTTTTCCCGACGTTACTTATAACATGTTACAGTTTTCCGCCACCGTCATTGCTCCTCTTCCTCCTCGCTCATCAACCGCTGATGGGTTCTAGAGGGGATAGAAGCCATCGAAGCCTCCGAGCCGATCGACCATTCGTACCCTAGCCGATCTGAATGGGAGTTCTGATACGGGCTCCAATAATGACTTCGATAGGCCATAGGAGTTTTGTGCTAGCATTGAGAAGAGGTTCCGGTTTCGAATCTTTTGTAGGATCCTTAAAATCCTGTTATGGAATCTGTTTTCTCCCCTAAAGTTATTTGAATACTACATCAATTGTTTGGGGAATCGTGGACTGGTAGTTTCTATAACTGAACAAAAGGAACTGGCCGATCCTTTATGAACAAAGGGTTCAACAAATTGGAAAGTGTTTTCAATTTTCTGCATATTGTATAGAAGTTTACTGCTACAATTTTCTTTTAATATTTCAAGCAATATGTTGTATTACAATGTCAACTTAAGGTAGGTATTGAAATGAGTGAAGGAACCGAATTTCACTTTTGGAGAAGAAATGGAAGCATTAAAAGAGTTCACATTAATTAATACTACAGTGTTATGGTGCCGCTAAACTTCTAGATTTCCAAGTTTTGGTTTATGAGGAGATGCTCACAAAATACTGCAGAAATAACATTATTTCTAGCAAAATTTACATTCTACTGCAATCTTTATCTAGTTTTGTAAGTTTTGGTCCTTGTATATTGCTTTCTCGAGAAAATTGAAGTTGTGAAAATCTATTGTTAGTAATGAAAGATATGTGCATGCATTTAGCCTGACTGCTTGTATTTGATGTTGATTTACAGGCTTCAAGGATACATGTAGATGTTTTAGGTATTATAACCTTGCAAAAGTTTGATGTAATTACAGATTATATAGCCATCTATCTGACAGTGTTACTTCACAAATCTATTATGTATATGAATTCCCCTACAATTCTGCCTCATTAAGGCCTTACTCTTATGCAGTGGTATGCTTGAACAAGATCCTTCGAAGGTGGCAATGATGTGGATGCAATATTTGAGCAAGCTAAGCGGATGGGGAGCCATGCAAGGACCTCTAGTTCAAAGAAGTTTCACTGGAACTGGCAGGTTATTGTCAGGTGACTCAGTAGCACCTGCTCCCTAGCAGCCTGAAAATTTTGTGCATAATATCTGTTTCTGGAGGAATGGATTTACTGTGAATGATGGCCCGTTAAGGAGGTTTGATGAGCCTGAAAATGCAATCTTCCTAGAGGTATTATAAATATTGTCCTATCTTTGTGATTTATATGTTTCACTAAAATCATTTGTTGCTTAAGACTGTACTGTCTTTCAAGGATTTCTAAAGTTGCAGGTTCTCATCATGTGAATAAGGTCTCGGCTGCTGTATTATTAAGTATTGTGCATAGTTCCGAAAGGATCTGTATTCTTAATGTTCTGGATGATGATTTGATTCTTGACATTAGTTCCAATCACCATTGATTAGATGTGATTGTTACGTATGTGGGTTTCACTTCTAATGACGAATAGCATTTCTTATATGATATTCCAATGGAAATCTTGTATATCTGAGATTGGTTGTCTTTCTACGTCTGCTGTTAACTACGTTGTCATTCACTTTTAGACTTTGAATGTGAAAAGTAACACATCAGTTCTATATTGAATAGGTTATATTTACAATAAGAAGTAAACATTAAAATGTCATGGGAATTTAGAGGTTAAGCAATGCTGTGGATGAAGGAGAACCAATGAATATGATATCACTATTTAATAAGGAGCAGAAGAATGCTTGACGGAATCTGGAGAGGATGTATTCCACATAACTGTTCAGGTTTTTTTGTTATCATATGGTCTGCATGTTATTAAAAAATTTGGATTGTGCACTCGCCAATCAATTTATAGCTTCTCCAAGGACATCGTAATATTGTGTGGGCTGTGAACCATAAGCACGCTGCAGCATCTTGAATGTACTGATAGCATCAACTGTGAAACTATACTGGTTGATGATAATTCTGATTGTTGGTGCTAGTTGATAACCAGCTGTGAAGCTTCACATGTTGACAATGAAGGTGAATGGATTGAGGCTTACGAACACTGTTTATTTGGCATAGAAAACAAATGCAATTTGCTTTGTTGGCAGAAGTATGGACGCTGTAGCAAATCTGATATGTTGAAACTTGGAAGTGATTAAAATAATAATAAAAATTGATCACCTCTCAGATATCTTTTAAATTAGTTTTGATGTTCTGAAGGGAGACCATTTAAAAAACTTTTCTTTATGAAACTGTAGCTTTGATGAACGGAGATAAAATGTAGCGAAAATTGTTATAGCGTTACTTGGTGCTTTCTGTTAATTAATCTGTCACCTTATCCATGGTCAATTCTCTCTCTTATGACTGCCAGAGCTACAACTAGTGGTTATTTTCAACTGGCAACTGGTTCCGGTATTTTAGTCTTTAACTCGAGAGTACATTCAAGAAGGCAGATAATAGTTCACTAGATAATAAGCATGCAAACCTTAATTTTGATAAATTTCGACGGCAAGCTTATGCAACTTGGACTCGTTGTATTGTTGGTCAAACATTTACTTGTGGAGAAAGTGGCCTAACTTAGCATTGCAGAACACGTCTGAAGCCCACCAAGAATTTAGAGAGTTTTTTCCTCTGATGCCAAGTGACCATGGTTTCTAGGCCTAATGCTATTATGTTGTCTTTAACCTAGTGTATGTTTTATCAATGTAAATTGTCCTTTTAAATCTCAATTGAGATTTACCTGAGAAATGTTTATGATTGCACATTGTCGTCGAAAAGCCTTAAATCAGGATGTTATGGTCAACGACTATTGCTAGTCTTCTTAAGTGAAGCATATATATATATATATATATATATATATATATATATAGTTGTTGATATGTCCTACATTATTATAATGGTCTTGAGATTACTATGTTATTCTCTCAAACATGTGAATAGCTTTGTGACGATTATAGTACAGGGTGCAGTTTAGAATATTATATATATTTGCATTAGTTCCATTCGAATGTGTATTAGCACAGGGTTTGCAATTTTGATCGCTTGGACTAAATATTATTTTTTGATATGTCAACCTAAACATGTATGGATTACAAAATCTGAATTTTTCTATTTGATAAACCTCAATAGTATTTGTCTTGTACATTTTGTTGGCGTAGATTTCTGTTTATAATGAAATCATCTATCAGTAGATAGTCCTAATGTCTCGACAATACACGATAAAACTTAGTCTCTTAAAGATTTAAATAGAATGAGTCTTTAACCATGGGGTTAAGAATGTTTAAAATCAAGGGTTACTAATAGTAAACCCATGTAAGTTTTCTCTACCAATCTAGCCTATTATATATTTCTTATGTGTTACATACTTTAGAATATTTCACATAAAAATAGGGTCATCCTCACAAGGCTCATTTTGTAGTTTAATGACATATTATGTACATTGCAAAAGTGGTGTTTACCTTCTTTGATGTCCCTTTTGTATTGTTTATTGATATTTTGATAATCGCTCTACTTGAGATTAATTGCTATGATATTGTTTGATGGACTAAAATGCTTAAAACCAAGTTACTAGTACGATATTCATGAAGTCTTATATATTAATAATTTCATCCGCTTTTGATGTGAAACTAATTAAGAACTCAAGCGATGCTTTTGCATGAAGTTACTATGCTCAGATGGAAATAATTTTATCCTTTCTTGTGTATGGCCTTCAAAAGTTTTAACGGGGAAGAAGAAATCAAAAAGCTTGTGGCTTGGTATGTGGATACACATCATTCACTAAGTTAATTTAAAAAGGAAATAACTAAAAAATTGAATATGATGGTAAAAAATGTACACACCGATCAACTAGAACTATTATCTATTTATACATGTTGGGAGAGGATTTTTCTCAATCGAATGATGAGATTTCCTCGTATAGTTAGGGGAAATCTTCTCCTCGCAATGAGAAAATCTCATATGCTATCATGCCCCACAAGATTGAGCTCCTGCACAGGATGTCGATCTTGGACCGATGCAATGAAAATAATTTACTGACGAGAGGCTTCATGGAGTAAGTCTCATAGTTGATTAGCCATATGTACGTGAGAGACACGTAGTTGATGTCTGACAATTTGATCTTGCACGAAATGAAAGTCGATGGCAATGTGTTTCATGCATGAGGGAACACTGGATTGGGCACATAAGTAGGTAGCTCCAACATTATCACAATATATTGTAGGAGTAGGAGTATAGTTGATGTTGAGTTCCTTGAGGAGATTTGTGGAACTGGCGATCACTTTACTCGTAAATGTTGTCCTTACTCCGCCTCCTGGATCAAGGATACCCCGATGCTCAAATCCTTGACAATAAAAGAATTAGGAAAGAATTCGATCGAGGTATTGTTTTGTTTGTAGAATTGAGAAACATAAATGAGATTTTATTTAATGTGAGGTGCACATAAAACATCATCGAGTGTAAAAGTTGTGCTATGTGAATTAAGCATTATGGAACTAGTATGAGTAATGAAAATTATTTACCGTCACCGATGATTATGTCTTCATTTCCACCATAGTTGTTATGGATGGACAGAACTCGGAGGTGATGTGATGAGATGTGCCAGAGTCTATAATCTAATTATGTTGACTAGTATTTAGAGTAGTCGTGAAATTTGCTTAAGGCCAGTGTGATGGTGGAGGAAGTCTAGGTCGAGATTGACAGATTTTTGCAAAGTGACTTAACTTTGTCGATAGTTGGCAAACAACTCGTTGTTGAGTTATGTGGTTAGGGATGCTAGTTTCGAGGATGATTAAAATAGTTGTCTTGATAATTGTGACTCGAAATGTTGATGATGTGGAGGAAGGAAAGTTTGTCTGAGCTCATAAGTGCAGGAGGCATCTTGGTCAAATCTTTGTTGATAGTTTTACTATACTGCGTTGCTCATCCTCTGGATTTTTGACTCGACTTAAACTCGTGATGAAAGGTTCTAGCAATTTATCCTTGCGCCGAGATATATCTCAAAATCACCAACTTGTTGTAGAGTTCTTCAATGACATCTGGTGAGTCATACGCCCGTATTGTTTAAGTATTAGTTCCTTGTAGTCGCCTCCCTAGGCCATTAAGGGTGTGAACAATGACTTCTTTATCACTAAGGGAATGACTTATCAAAGCCAAGTTATCGATGATAACTTTTATATTTTATAGATAATCGATAATAGTACTTCACTTTATTTTGTTTTCATGAGACTAGCGAGGAGACTAAGCATGCGTAGTATGCGAACGATTTGCCAAGATGGTTTGTACAATTGCATCAAGCTTCAAAGACAGAGGTGTCACACGAAGATATGAGTGGGGTGAGGGGATCCAATGACTAAGGCTTGAATTGCTTGGAGAATAAGATGATCTTGGCATAATCATAGTTTGTGATCTGAATTTAGTACTAGACCTGGGTGCTCTCGAGACATTGAGCATCAATTGGTGGATAATGGAGAGATCCGCAATATAACCTAGTAGATCATATTCAAATAGAAGATTAGAGAATTAAACACGCTAGGATATGTAGTTGACACCAAGTTGGATAACTTGAATGGGATGAGAGTTAAAATTGATGAAGATAAGGCTTGTATGTAAAAGATACTATGGTTCCTGTGAAGATAATAACTGAAGCATTAGAGGTAGATGATGACATTTGCGAATATGTTCCAGAAGAGCGAAGTAGGAATATGCAACGATAGGTGATCATGAAGGGAAGTGTTGACTGTTTAAAGCATGCAAGATTACAAACAGCCTTATGAGAAGAAGCAGCAATAGATCTTAGGAGATCTAGAGCAGAGATCTATCGGTGGAGGAAGAATCGATGAGAGGCTACAGATCTCAGTGAGAGTGCGATAGAACTGAGAGGCAGGGCGGCGTTTCTTCCTTTCCGCTTCTCTGTTCTGCACCAAAACTCCCACCTTTCTTCGTTGCGGGAGAAGGTTCGGCTCTGCCTCCGCAGGAAGAAGGTGGTGGCGCTTGCGTCCTGCTGTCCGCTGGTAAGCGTAGCACTAGGCAACAAGAGGAGAAGGAGGTTGCCAGGCAATGGGGGCACCAGGAAGTCAGTTCTGGTAAGTCGCGGGGAATGCTTTGGCTCTGAGAGATCTCAGATCCACAGATCTGGGATCTACGTCGAAGGTGGCATTTGAGGACACTAGTGGTTAGCAACGACGCTCGTGGCCAATATCATTCAAAGGAGGAAAAGAAGGGGGCCGCCGATTGAGAGTCACGAGGGCGAGATGGATCTGGTTAAACAGATCTCTCGTGGAGGCCGAAAGAAGCCAGCAGCAAAGCAAAGGAGAGAAGCAACAGTAGTGGCAATGGCGGCTTTAAGGTGATCAAGAGAAGGCCTGGGGCAGGGGCTGGAGGGGAAGAAGCCACTGGCACCAAGAATACGCCGTCAGTCATCGAGGAGAAGAGAGTCTACTGATTGAATAGGAGCAATGACGGTGGAGGAAGGGGAACCGACTGCAGCAAGAGGCTTTGAATCCGCTAACGCACCAGCCACTGTTCGGGTACACGCCGCAGGTGCAATCTACTTTCTATGGCTCACGGCTGGAAGAAGCCAGAGTCTGCTGATCGAGGAGCAGGACTATAACGGTGGTGGTCGAAGGTGGTGGGGGATGGCATCGTGGAGTTGGGAAGAGCAGGAGCTGCAGCTAATCGGCGTCGTCGATTGGTTTCTGGCCACCGACAAGTATATCTTTTTAGAATGCAGTGTTCGGGATAGAGAGGAGCTCCGAGAGGAAGAGAGAGATGGAGCTTCGCTACTGCTTGAGACTCGGTGAATTAGTGATTGCCGCCGTGATAGCGAGAAGAAAACTTGCTCGAGCCAAGTGGTTCTAAAAGTTTGAACTATACATGAGAAAAAATGTATACACTGATCAATTAGAACTATTATCTATTTATATATGGACGGCAGAGGATCTTTTCGAATGAGATTTCCTCATGGGGAAAAAGTGGGGTAGCCATGAGACGATCTAATTAGTGTTGTTGGCTGATTACTAATTGACAAATCAAGCAAGGAAAAACTAAGATAATGATATTTTTCTAAAAATTTGATAAATTATGTTGTTAGTACTCGAACATAAGTCGTGAAGGTATTTACATCCAGGGTACATTGTTATTAGGCTAAATTTGATTCAATCCATGAATAACAATTTGTTAATATTTCTGCAAAAGAAATTGCTTGAACCTTCCATTATTTCCGTCCTAAACATAATAAAATTACAAATATTATATTTCTTATCTGGAGTATTAGAAAGTCTAATTGTTCTAATGAACTTGAGGCAGATCCATGGTCGATCTCATTTGAAGCGAAGAAAATTATCTTGTATTGATTCTGTCAACCTCGACTTTACAGAGAGGCCTGTATATCGAGGCTATTTTTCTAACAAGTGGGAGCCCGTGAGGCGCCTTCCTCGTTCCATTTCGGGGGATAAAATTGTTAACTTTAGATGCTGCGAGATAAAATTGCATGGTCATTTTCTTCGATCCCCTATTATCAACGCCTTTTGTTGCCATTTTTCTTTGATGTCTTGAGTTTCAATGGGAATAATTGCTCATTCACAAATGGCAAGGAGTTGCCTGGACGAACGATCACATGGTGCGCAGTAAGGAGCAGGAGGAGCCACGATGACTACTTTTAATAAAAAGTCTAGTTGTAGTCATGTTTCAACCGGCAGCTCAAAAGCATCGTAATGGCCGTAACTATACTGAGCAATGTCAGCCGTTCGGGCTTATCATCCCCAAAGTCAAAGAAAACAAAGTTCATGGAAAAAATGCAATAGAAGATGACCGATTG
This sequence comes from Musa beccarii, assembly GCA_024322285.1. Taxonomy (NCBI): domain Eukaryota; kingdom Viridiplantae; phylum Streptophyta; class Magnoliopsida; order Zingiberales; family Musaceae; genus Musa; species Musa beccarii. The sequence goes on along the minus strand of CM044397.1, from coordinate 2,137,000 downwards.
CTGTTCGCAGATATCACGCGAATTTGTTCAGCCACCAGTGGGTGTTGCTTGACATCGATTTCATAAGTATCTTTCAAACCAGAGAACACCATATGTTGTTAGCACAGCAGCAAAAAATTATGGCTAGAAAGGCAGGCATGCAAACAAGCATTTGAATCAGCCAAAGGCAGTTTTGAACTGCATCAGGAGTCGATTCTAGTCGACCTTCTCACCTTCAAACAGGAAGAAAGAGTTGCGTTGGAGGCGACGGACGCTTGCTAAGCCTCCAGCTGTTTCTTCCAGTTTGGCCCTTCGCCCTCTTCAGGGCTCCTATCGCCGTCCTCTGCGCTGAGGCCCGCGTCCTCACCCACGATTAGTGCTCGACCGGCAACAATGACAACAAAGCAGGAGGAGAGAATAGTGAGTTGCTCGCCTTGATGAGTAGGCTGAGAAATCCGTAAAATTGCGACCCTCTCTCAGTATGAGCTGATGTGATCACGTGCTAAGTACAGCAATCTTCCCTCTCCAATGGAAGAAATGCAGATGCATCGCTAGTGCTTTTTTTTCCTTATTAGAAGAAAAAATTCCACGAGATATATGGATATATATATAATATATATATATATATATATATATATATATATATATATATATACTGATCAATTTTTGGGGTGTTTTTTTTTTTTTGAGACTAACAACGAATGATAACATATCTGTTTTCTAGTTTATTTATATATATTGTGAGAGGAGATAAATATTTTGTAATTTTTTTTATATTACCAAAAGGATTCGACTCTAAATATAATTTCTGATCAATGAGGGGTATAAAAAATCATCCAATGTAAAAATTTTATGAGAATATATTGAAGGAAGGCTGGCCATATAATGAAAATTACTATCCTCCCACTTGGGAGTATCGTGCAATTAGAACTGAGAAATCTCATTTTATGATATCGAACATAATTATGTTATTTGGTCAGAGACTGGATTAATCCATCTTGCTCTTGTGGCATTGATAAATCATGAAGGAAATACAAAGTGGGGCGAATTAATTCAAGATAACTTGACTTTCTAAGATCTCTCAATGAAGTAATGATATTTTGAGGCAAAAAGTTTATAACTATTCTGCTGTATCACTCCTTCCAATATAACCTAATTTGATATCTAAAAGAAAAATATTGTGTTGTTGGTATCGATTACAATTGTCTTTACAAAATCATGAAGGAATTTACTAACATAGATATTTAGATGATATTTTATACTAAAACTTACTGAAACAAGAGAATCAGGCTACCTCAGAGTCCAGTGCCATCTAGCGAATTATTATAGATACAAAGTTTCAGTATTTATCACTTTAGGTTGAATTTTGGTAGCTAGCCTGTACTTCTTATCATTGATTGTATTAATTCAGAAGTTATTAGGGCTAAATTTGATTCAATCCATGAATAACAATTTGTTAATATTTCTTCAAAAAAATAAATTGCTTGGGTTAACTCCGATTCCATTATTTCCGTCCTAAACATAATAAAATTACAACTATATTTCTTATCTGTAGAAACAATTTTGCTATTTAACGTCTATTAGAAAGTCTAATTGCCCTAAAGAACTTGAGCCAGCAGATCGGAGGTCCATGATTAATGTCGATCTCATTTGAAGCAAAGAAGAAAATTATCTTGTATTGATTCTGTCAACCTCGACTTTACAGCTAGGTTTCTTGTATATCGAGTTACCCATGCTATTTTTCAACAAGTTTCAGGAGCCCGTGAGGGAAAAACGCCTCGTTCCATTTCAAGATACAGGAAGGATAAAATTGTTAACTTTAGATGCTGAGTTTTGAGATAAAATTGTTTGTTCATGCTAGTCATTTTCTTCGGATCCCATATTATCTAATGCCTTTTTGTTGCCATTTTTCTTTGATGTCTTGATTTGTTTTTTTCTATCCAACAACTGTTTCAATGCAAGGAATAATTGCTCATTCACAAATGGCAAGGAGTTTACTCGACGAGACGCCATCACATGGTGCTGCAGTAAGGTAGCAGGAGGAGCCACGATGACTACTAATAAAAATAGTCTAGTTGTAGTCATGTTTCAACCGGCAGCTCAAAAGCATCAATGTAACAACTATACTGAGCAATGTCAGCCTTTTCCTTGCTTCATATCATCCCAAAAGCTACCGTCAGAAGAAAACAAAGTTCACATAGAAAACAACAATAGAAGATGACCGATTGCTGTTCGCAGATACTACGCCGGTCAATTTGTTCAGCCACCAGTTTGGTGTTGCTTGACATCGATTTCATAAGTATCTTTCAAAACCAGCTGAGAACACCATATGTTGTTAGCACAGCAGCAAAAAATAGAAGAAAAAAAATATGGCTAGAAAAGGCAGGCATGCAAACAAGCATTTGAATCAGCCAAAGGCAGTTTTGTGTACATACTTCATCAGGAGTCTGATTCTAGTCGACCTTCTCACCTTCAAACAGGAAGATGAGAGCGTTGGAGGCGACGCCCTGCCGCTTACAATAAGCCTCCAGCTGTTTCTTCAGTTTGGCCCTTCGCCCTCTCTTCAGGGCTCCTATCGCCGTCCTCTTGCGCTGCCATCGGCCCGCGTCCTCACCTCCACGATTAGTGCTCGACCGGCAACACGACAACAAAGCACGTGAAGGGAGCGCGCAGGCGAGAATAGTGTGAGTTTGCTCGCCTTCCTTGATGAGTAGGCTGGTCCGTAAAAGCGACCCTCTCTCAGTATGAGCTGATGTGACGTTCTAGTACAGTAATCTTCCCTCCAATGGAAGAAAGATTACTGTATCATATTACGATCACAGCCACTTTATCATATTGTGCTTTTTTTTCCTCCTTTATTAGAAGAAAATATAAATTCCACGTTAGTTTATATATATATATATATAAATATATATATATATATATATATATATATATATATATATATATATATATATACTCATCCCATTCCTATTTATATTGGTGAATTCTCAAAAACTGACTTAGTTTTTGGGGTGTTTTTTTTTGGTTAGATAATAATAAACTATCAACGAATTTCATAACATATCTGTTTTCTAAGTTTAACTTAAACTCGATCGATATAAACTTAATTTAAAAGCTTAAGAATTTAAGTTGTGGCTTACACGTAATCCGACTCTTTCACTATTTACCAACATGAGATAATTATTTTAACCCTCTTTCCATTTTTTTTCTCATGCATAAATATTTCATAATTTTTAAAGAATTTTTTATATTACCAAAAGGATGACCCTATTAATTATAATTTCTGAAATATCCCCTATAACAATGAGGGTAGAACGATTGTTAAAAAAATCCAATGTAAAAAAATATTTATGAGAAATATTGAAGGAAGGCTTTTTCTGTATAATGAGAAATTACTTATCCTCCCACTTGAGTATTTTAATAATATGTAACTTAACTGTGATAAAAATCTATTTACTGATCACTTTCAGCTTATGATTTCCAATCGAACATAATATATTTATGTATAGTCAGATGATCTGATGACGGTATACTCTCACAGTGTTGTCTTGTGCATCTATTGCTCCTTGCTCTTTGTGTAGGCAAACATGATAAAAAATATTTTAAAGCTTAATATCTTTTATGAGGTGTTTGTCATGTTTTTCATACAAATCAATTAACTAAGATAACTTCGACTTTATGAAGAGTTTCCACGTTTTGTGATTTTTGAATCTCTTTCTAAACTGAAGTAATGATATTTGAGGCAAAGTTCAAATTATAACTATTCTGATGTATACACTCCTTCCTAGTAACAAATATGAATACACAATTTCAAAAGAAAATATTTTCTTTATAAGTATATGCTAAGGTTCTACATACCATTATACGGTGTCTTTACTGGTGAAAATGTAGAACATATAGATGATTCTATTTGTTGGACTAGTGAAGTCCCTAACATAAGAATTATTTAGATCAAAAGTATACTGCTTTATACAATTAATCAACTTACTGAAACAAGAGAATCAGGCTACCTAGAGTCCAGTGCCATCTTGTTCCTGATAACATTGATTTCACATGAATCAAGTTCATATTATAGATACTAGGTTTCAGGTATTGTATCCAAAAACGTAGTCTCTTTTAGTTCTAAGTTATGTTTATGGTGATAATGTCCTAGATGTTTCATGAATTTGATATCCATAAATGTTTTAAGGATCATTGAATATGTCATGAGCTTAATTCTAAGTTTATGGTTAGACATTTAATAAATCTTCATGAATACTATAATCCTGGATATAAAATGTCGAAGAAACATCAATATATATATATATATATATATATATATATATATATATATATATATATATATATATATTAAGATTTGTCTAGTAGACTATTGTAATAGCAAGATATGGAATAATATACTGATAAGTGCTGTTCCATATTTTATCTAAAATATTCATATTACTTCAAGCATTAAAAAGTGAATAAAGCAGTTAATATAAAATAAAGATTTAACTAGTAATTAAATGAGTGGCCACTAACTGATAAATATGAATTGGTAACCAATAAATAGATCATGCAATCAATTTATCATATGATTAAAAATAAAATAAAATAAATGATTAAAAATACATTAGGTGCGTGAAATATTTTAGGCAATCTACTTAATACATTAAATGATTAAAAATAAAATAAAAAAATATTTTAGGCACATATTAGGTGCGTGAAACATTAATAAACAATTTTGCTATTTAATCTAATAGTCTACCACGCATTGCCTTCTTTGATCTATAATTTTAAATTATGCGATTGCATTCCCTAATCGAACGAATTTTAACGTCATCGATGATGTACTTTTCATTTTTCCACATTTGGTGGAGCCTTAAATAGGTCGACTTCTTTTTGGTGTTGAGATCAGACAAATAGTAGATGCATTTTGGGGTGGGGAGTCACGCTGATCGCCTGAGCCTGCTACTATCTTCTTCCACCTCGCTCGTTGTGTATATAGCAGCGAGACCAGAAAAGAAAGAGGAGATCGACGAACAGACATGGGAAAGGAAATGCAAAGAGGCGAGGAGAGGAGGAATCCCTTGTCCTCCTCTCCTTGTTGCACCATCTTCATGCATGCAAACACCGTGGACAAGTGGCTGACGGCACTAGGGTTATCAGACTCCATCATGAGCGGCATCGCCATGCCTATGGTTCTCTTCATCATGAGCTGATAGGAATAAAAGGATAGATAACAAATAATAACTTTTGTATATGAATAAATACTAATAGGTCGTAACACATAGCGGTTCAACGTGAAGGGTAAAAACTACGAGGCAAACCAGAGAAAATCCACTATAAAAATAATGAATGTACAATTCTCAAATCTCTTGCCCAAAACCCAAGCAACAATCACAAGAAAATAATCGGGATATAAGGATCACGTCATGTTAGGCACAATATCCAAAACCTCCTCAAGCAATCATGGTAAAAATTCAACTATAGTTCCGTGATCTAACTCCCCTTTGAGATGAGAAATTATTTGGATGAATGAGAACAATTTCTACGCTTTTCCTTGTCTTCTTCCCTTCTTTTTTTCTCTTATTTTTCTACCCTTTTCTCCTCTCTTTGAATCCCAAATGCTACATCGCGAAGTTTCTCGCCTTTGTCGTGATTTTAATCTCATTAATTTCAGTAACCACCATTAGCCCCTATTTAAACTAGAGTTTAGGTTAAGTTAGGGTTTAGAGGTAAAAGTGGCGTGTCATTGTGGGTGATAAAGCTCATATAAATTTGAATCAAGTGTTAGCCCAACAACCTCCCCTTCAAATTCCCATAAGAGAGGTTATCCCTTTTGCTCCTTAATGTAAATCCATACTGACTAACTGTCGACACATCTCCCCTCTCTTTTTGATAAGGTCTTTGTCAATATGTCTCGCTCCATTATCATCTATATGAATTTTCAAGTTGCAACGCTTCTCTTCAAGTACATTTCGAATCCAGTGATATCTGACATCTATATGCTTTGACTTGGAATGAAAAGTTCGATTCTTTCATAAATGGATGGCACTCTCACTGTCACAATACACCATATAGTTTTCCTATTTCGGCCCCAATTCTTGTAAGAATTCTTTCATCCATAACATTTCTTTGCAAACCTCTATAGTAACAATATATTCTGCCTATGTGGTGGAGAGAGCAATATACCTTTGCAATATGGATTGCCATGACATAGCTTCCCTTACAAAAGCAAGTACAAAACCTGATGTAGATTTCCTTGTATCAATATCTTTGACCATATCTACATCTGTGTAACCCATTAGCACAGGTGGTCCACCTCCAAAACTTAAACAAACCTTAGAGCTTCCTCTAAGATATCTCAAGATTCACTTCACTACTACTCACTCGTTTTTTCGCCCGGATTTGCAAGAAATCCTGCTAGTAACACTCATCATTGCATGCAATGTCCTGGCCTCGTACATATCATTGCATACATTAAACTTTCAATCAAGCATAAGGAACCTTTTGTATTTTCTCCTTCTCCTCATCACTTGGCACGGATTCGCTTCCGAGCACAACTGAAGTGACCTCGAAAGAGGAGAACCAACCTGGCTTTGCATTGCTCATACTCGAACCTTTCTAATACCTTCTCGATATACTTCTCCTGTGATAACCAAATCTTCTTGTTTTTTCATCACACGAAATCTGCATGCCTAGTATTTGCTTTCATCGGCCCCATGTCCTTCATTGCAAAGGACTCACCAGGCCTTTCTTCTTCAACTCATCAATTGTATATATATCTTTCCCAAGAATAAGCATATCATCTACATAAAGTAAGAAAATAATAAAATCCTCACCAAACCGTTTGATTTACACACAATGATCTAAAGCCGTTCTTTTATATCCATTTTCAATCATAAATGAATCAAACTTTCTGTACCACTGTCTTGGAGCTTGCTTCAATCCATACAAACTCTTTCTTAACTTGCAGATAAAATTTTCTTTACCTTTGACTTTGAAACTTTCTGGTTGCTCCATATAGATTTCCTCCTCTAAATCACCATGAAGGAAAGCTATCTTCACATCTAACTGCTCCACCTCTAAGTCCTGGTTAGTAGCAATACCTAAAGCAACACGAATAGAAGACATTTTAGCAACAGGAGAAAAAATCTCTTCAAAGTCAATACCTTTCTTTTGACTAAAGCCTTTCACAACCAATCTGGCTTTGTACTTTAGTTGAGAACAATATTTTTGAGTCTTCAACCTGAAAACCCACTTGTTCTTCAAGGCCTTCATTCCCTGTGGAAGTTGCACCAAATCATATGTATGATTTTTCTGTAGAGAATCCATCTCTTCATGCATAACAACTAGCCACATTTTTTTCTGCTCACTTTCAATTGTTTCCTGGTAACTCTCTGGTTCACCTGCATCAGTAAGCATCACATACTCATCTGTAGAGTATCTTCTGGAAGGCTGACCTTGTCTAGAAGATCTTCTCAACTGAGGTTCTATGGGAAGTTGCTACTCAGCTTCTTCTTGCTCAAAATGTCCTGTAGGTAGATTAATATTTGGCTCTACACCATCTTCCTGCACATCTTTCCCATCACCTTGATATACTTGAGGAATAATTGGGTCACAATCTGCTAATCCTTCTGCATAAGTCTTGGCTGGTGCCTCCTTCAAATCCTCAAGAGTTTGATCCTCAAAGAAGACCATATCTCTGCTTCTAAACACTTTCTGCTTTTCTGGATCCCAAAGCTTGTAACCAAATTGATCATGTGAGTAGCCAAGAAAAATACATTCTTTTGTCTTGCCATCCAGCTTGGACCTTTCATTGTCTGAAACATGTGCAAATGTACGACAACCAAACACTCTCAAATGCATATATGAAACATCTTTCCTTGACTAAACATGCTCTGCAACATCAGCATCTAAGGCTGTATAGGGAGATAAGTTGATCATATCAACTGCAGTCCTCAAAGCCTCATCCCAAAACCTTTTGGGTAGATTTTCTTGTGAAAGCATACATCTGATCTTTTCCATGATGGTGCGGTTCATCCTCTCTGCAATTGTATTATACTTTAGGCGTACATCAGAACATGCCATCTCATGTTGAATGCCATGTGACCTGCAATAATCATCAAACAATCTTGTATACTCACCCCCATTATCTGATCTTATGCATTTCAATTGTCTTTCTGTCTCCCTTTCAACTCTGGCATGAAATTCTTTGAAAACACTAATAACCTGATATTTGGTATTCAAAGCATAAACCCAAACTTTTTTGAAAAAGTCATCTATAAAAGTAATAAAATAAAGTGCACCACTGATGCCAGGAACATTAGTAGAACCATTAGGAGTTTTTGTCTTCAAAGGACCACATACATCTGTATAAACACGGTCCAAGGCATGTATTTTTCTAGAAAAGCAGGACTAGCAAATGAAACTCTATGTTGTTTACCAGCTAAACAATCAATACAAGGGTTCAAACGTATACCTCTAAGGTCAGGCAATACCTCTCTCTTGGAAAGAGCTTGTAGTCCCTTCTCGCTCATGTGTCCCAATCGCCTATGCCACAACTCTATGCTGAAGTCTTTCTTTGTAGCATTTAGTTGTTCACCACAAACTTTGGCCTACAACCTATACAAAGTGTAACATTTCTTTTTATTAGCTATAACAAGAGAACCCTTACTGAGTTTCCATTACCCTCTGTGAAACCTACTATCATAGTCTTCATCATCTAATCTTCCAACTGAAATTAGATTCAACCTCAAGTCAACCACATGCCTCACATCTTTAAGCACCAACTTGCATCCAAGGTTGGCCTTTATGTGGATGCCACCCATGCCAATGATGTCTGCTGTGCTATGGTTGCCCATCTTGACAACACCAAAATTTTCAGACCTGTAGGTAGCAAAGAACTCCCTCCGTGGTGTAGCATGATAAGAAGCTCCTGTGTCAATTATCCACTCGAGATCCTGACACCCACAAGAAAAAATATCATCAAAAGGGGACAAAATCAAATAATCACCAACCTGCACTATAGCTGTGGTATTCTCTTTTGACTATGTAGACTCAACTTCTTTTCCCTTTTTTCTTGCTCTTCTTAGGTTGCTTACACTGATTCTTATAATGTCCTTTCTCACCACAGTTATAGCATACAATATCTTTCCTTGATCTTGACTTACTCTTACCTATGCGTGAACTGCTTCTATCTTTAGACCTTGACCTTCCTCTGTTCTCCTAGATAAGTGCCTGTGAATTAATCTGAGATGCTGCTGAGTTCTTTCTTCTCAACTCCTCATTCAACAAACTGCTTGTTACTTGACTCATGGTAACAATACCATCTGGTGCAGAATTACTGAGGAAAACCACCAGTGTCTCCCAACTTTCTAGCAATGAACTAAGAAGTAACAATGCCTGCAACTTATCATCAAGAGATATTTTCATAGAAGATAATTGGTCAGTAATACTCTGTATTTCATTTAAATGCTCAGCAATAGAAGCATCCTCTTTATAATTCAGGTTCACAAGTTTTCTGATCAAAAAAGCTTTGTTGCCAGCTGTTTTTCTTTCATAGAGACCTTCCAACTTTTTCAAAGAGAATATGCAGAACTTTCAGTAGAAACATAGTAAAAGACACTATCATCGAGCCACTATCGAACAAACCCAATCATTTTTCGATCTAATCTCTTCCACTCATCATCTGTCATAGTTATCGGTTTTTCACTATCCCCTTGCAAAGGTCCATACAAATCTTTGCAATACAAGAGATCTTCTATTCTTGGTTTCCATATCATCCAATTATTTCCGTTCAAACTAATCATGCGAGAAACACTACTAGCCTCCATGTTCAAACACAAAAATTAAATCACCAAACCTTACTCTGATACCAGTTGATAGGAATAAAAGGATAGGCAACAAATAATAACTTTTGTATATGAACAAATACTAGCAGGCCGTAACACACAACGGAATTAAATAGAAATCACAATCAAATAGAATACCAAGATTTACGTGGAAAATCCTTTCAACGTGAAGGGTAAAAATCACGGGACAAACCAGAGAAAATCCACTATAAAAATAATGAATGTACAATTCTCAAATTTTTTACCCAAAACCCAAGCAACAATCACAAGAGAATAACTGGGATACAAGGATCACATCACTGTGCACAATATCCAAAACCTCCTCAAGCAATCACAGAAAAATTCACTGTAGATCTGATCTAACTTGAGATGAGAAACTATTTGAATGAATGAGAATAATTTCTGCGTTTTTCTTGTCTTCTTTCCTTTCTTTTTCTCTTGTTTTTCTGTCATTTTCTCCTCTCTTTTGAATCCCTAATGCTACTGCGAAGTTTCTATCTTTTGCTGTGATTTTAATCTTATTAATTTCGCAGCCACCATTAGCCCATATTAAACTAGAGTTTAAATTAAATTAAAATTTAGAGGTAAAAATTAGGTTATGGGTTGATAAAGACCATATGCGTTTAACCGGACTGTTAGCCCAACACTAGCGACATGATGAACAACCTCGGCACCGGTCCCTCCCGTTCTCCTCGATTCATGGACCAAGTGAACAAGGAGCATCAAACTCAAGTGGCTAAGGACACACATAGGATTGGTATGCTGAGAGCCAGCTCTCTTTGCGACCTCCATAAAGGAGAACTTGCTCTTTGGCAAGGAAGAAGCAACCATGGTGGAGGTGGTGGCAACTGCAACGGCCTCGAATGCCCACAACTTCATCTCTCAGCTGCCTCAGGGTTATGACACGCAGGTTTTATCGTCTTCTAACTCCATATTTCCAAGCATTTGAGTGCAGCTATAGAGTAGATTGCATGACTATTCTTGCTTCATGCTTTCCCTCCTCTGTTACTTCTACCATTAAGCTGTCGGCATACTGGGCTGGCTTCCTATTTACGGTCAATGATTAGCTTGGCGGATGATATTTCATCTGGCAACCACACGACAAAGTTTCTGAGATTTTTTGGTATTTCAATGTTGATGCTTTCCACCAAATGAAGCCACACCTTTGTGCTCATAACAATGATTTAGCGTATACACAAGGCTTATCATAGCTAATTACTTATAGCTTTTGTTATGTCACCGACAAGATTTGCAATAACAATAGTTAGGATAACCATAAGCTAACATCACGAAATGAATAGAACTTCGCGTCCCCGCCATCGATATTCACCGTCCCATTGAGCGGGTCGTAGAATCGCTCTATAAGTCTGACGATGGTCGATTTGCCGGAACCGCTTTGCCCCACCAGCGCAGTCGACTTGCCGGCCTCGATGGTGAAGGAAAAGCCTCTAAAGATGAGTACGTCGGGCCGCGCTGGGTATGCGAAGTCAACCCGGCAGATGTCAACATCGTCGATCAGCTTCTCCGGGCGATGGCCTTTGTCATCTTCGGGTTCAATGTGGGTGAGCCGGTCCGAAAACAGAGCCGACGACATCTGCTCCGTTGGCGAGGACCGATGTCATGCTACCGGCCTCCGCGATGACAAGGCCTGCGCTAACCAGGATGAGGATGTTCTGAAAGAGAGCCTCGGCGGTGTTGTGGCCACGAAACATGAGCCTGCCGTCGTACCAAAAGGCAAGAGACCAGCTGCACCTCATGAGAGCCTGGGAGACGCCGAGAATGATGCCGGCTACGGAGGAGTGCCGGACGCTTTCCTGCCCGGGCCCTCTTGGGTTCTCCAGAACAGGTGGAGAATCCGATCCTGCGACGAAAACGCGGTGACGGTACGAAGGCTGCCGAAAGCCACCTTGCTGCTCTCTTCCATGTTCGTCAAGCAAATGGAAGAGACGAGATAGATGAGCAGAGAAGGATGGAGGAGGCAACAATAATGGCTGAGCAGAGAGAGAGATCATTACAGGTCTCCAGTGACGATCGCAGTTCCAACGGCGAAGACGGTGCCGCCCTCGCCGCCACGGTACATGACGATCCAGCTGCCGTACCAGGCCATGAAGGCCCAATGGCGAAGGTCACGCTGTTGCTCCCGACGGCGATGCCCTTGGTCAAGCCCTGCCGCAGCCCGAGCTTGACCGAATCCTCGAGCGCGTTCGAGAACATGCTCATGGTCTGCCGCTCGGCCACGAAGGAGTAGACCGTCCTGAGGAGGAGACAGCTTGCTCGCCGATGGCGCCAGCCTTCTCGGTCTCATCTCGGATCTTCCTCACCGGGTCCATGAACATCCTCCCGTACATGATCCCAGATATGACGAGAAGCAAGAAGGTAGGGAAGGCGACCAGCGCCAGGCTCCACATCATAAGGAATCCTACCAAGTAGCTACTAGCGAACAAACGCTGCATTGTTTATGAAGTTGGGCACCTGCATATGCCCCAAACATGGTTGAGCAACACCACATCATCCAGAGAAACGGGAAGATGGGTCGTGACCTTCTCGCCGATGACGTCATGGATGATGAGGCTGTCGCTGGCGACGCTGGTGATGACCTCGGACATGGAGGTGGCGTTGAGATCGAAGTACTCCACCTCCTGCCTGAGTATCGCCTTCAAGTATCGCGTCCGCCGCATCCGCATTGCTTGCCTGTGCCCCGTCCTCGACCAACAAAATCCTTCTGCCATCACCACGTTCACCGTTAGCAGGAGTAGATGAGGAGGAGGAAAGCAACGGGGCTCGGTGATGTCGTACCTAAGAAGGACGTCGCGAAGACTCCAAGTGACAGGTACACCAAGTAGAGCGAATTCTGGGTACGGAAGGGCCAAAAAAAAAAAAAAAAACACAAACAGAGATCGAACGTGACAACGGCGAGAGCATATCCAGGCGCAGGTCAAGGGAGGACGGGGGATCGAACCTTGGTCCATGAATCGAGGAGAATAGGGGCCAGTGCCGAGGTTGTTCATCATGTTGCTGGTGACGACGAGAACCATAGGCGTGGCAATGCCGCTCATACCGGAGCCCGAGAACCCTAGAGCCATCATCCACGGCGTCTGAAGATGGTGCAATGAGGAGAGGAGGACAAGGGTTCCTCCTCGCATCGTCTTCCCTACCTTCTTGCTTCTCGTCATACCTGGTCACGGGAGGATGTTCATGGACCCGGCGTGGAAGATCCGAGATGAGTACGAGAAGGCTGGCGCCATCGCCGAGCAGTCCGTCTCCTCCATCAGGGCGGTCTACTCCGCCGAGCGGCGGACCATGAGCATGTTCTCGAACGCTCTCGAGGATTCGGTCAAGCTCGGGCTACGGCAGGGCTTGACCAAGGGCATTGCCGTCGGTAGCAACAGCGTGACCTTCGCCATCTGGGCCTTCATGGCCTGGTACGACAGCCGGATCGTCATCTACGGCAAGGACGGCATCGTCTTCGCCGTTGGAACTGCGATCGTTACTGGAGGCCTGTAATGGTCTCTCTCAGCTCTGCCATTATTGTTGTCTCCTCCATCCTTCTCTGCTCATCCATCTCGTCTCTTCCGTTTGCTTATCGGCAACCTTCGTACCGTCACCGCGTTCTCGTCGCAGATCGGATTCTCCACCTGTTCGGGAGAACCCAAGAGGGCCCGGGCAGCGTCCGGCACTCCTCCGAAGCGGGCATCATCCTCGGCGTCTCCCAGGCTCTCATGAGGTGCAGCTGGTCTCTTGCCTGTTGGTACGACGGCAGGCTCATGTTTCGTGGCCACATCACCGCCGAGGCTCTCTTTCAGAACATCCTCATCCTGGTTAGCACAGGCCGTGTCATCGCGGAGGCCGGCAGCATGATATCGGACCTCGCCAACGGAGCAGATGTCGTCGGCTCTGTTTTCGCAGTGATGGACCGGCTCACCCACATTGAACCCGAAGATGACAAAGGCCATCGCCCGGAGAAGCTGATCGACGATGTCGACATCTGCTAGGTTGACTTGGCATACCCAGCGCGGCCCGACGTACTCATCTTTAGAGGCTTTTCCCTTACCATCGAGGCCGGCAAGTCGGCTGCGCTAGTGGGGCAAAGCGGTTCCGGCAAATCGACCATCGTCGGACTCATAGAGCGATTCTACGACCCGCTCAAGGGGACGGTGAATATCGATGGCGGGGACGCGAAGTCCTACCATCTCCGGTCGCTGAGTAAACACATCGGGCTGGTGGGACAAGAGCCGGTACTGTTCGCCGGGACGATCAGAGAGAACATAGCGTACGGCATGGAGGGGCCGACAGAGGGCGAGATCGAAGACGCGGCGAGGACGGCCAATGCGCATGACTTCATCAGGGGCCTCAACGACGGCTACGACACGTCCTGCGGGGAGAGAGGGGTGCTTCTGTCGGGCGGGCAGAAGCAACGGATCGCGATCGCAAGGGCGGTGCTGAAGAATCCGGCGATCCTGCTGCTGGACGAGGCGACGAGCGCACTGGACAGCCAGTCAGAAAAGGTGGTGCAGGCGGCGTTGGAGAGGGTGATGGCGGGGACGACGAGCGTGGTGGTGGCGTACAGGCTGAGCACCATTCACAACTGTGGCCTCATTTGATGGAGAAGGGGTGGTGGTGGAGAGGGGACGCATTATAGCTTGGTTAGCCTGCAACGAGGGAACATGGGTGTCTGAACGCGACCTTGGAAGAGCTGCCAAAGACTTCAATTGAAGACAATATGATAGCGAAGGTCCTTAGTAGTCTTGCTCTATTAGTTATTAGTCAACAAATTCGTGACTTATGATAATACAAGGTTAATTACTTATTTTCGTTGTAGTTGACCATTGAGGTCGCTATTCGTTTGACAAGGAGGCAGGTAAAGTGAGCGCGCAGGCGAGAATAGTGTGAGTTTGCTTGCCTTCCTTATTGGGTTGGTCGGTGCATACAAGCTGTCCTAATGTGACGTTCTCGTACAGTAATCTTTCCTCCATTGCATGGCCGGAAACCATGCACCGCAAGCATGGTTGGACTTAGGTTTGGGGGGTTTTACTTATTAGAAAATAATGATATGTGAGCAGAGATTGAAAAGATTGATTAAGAAGGATAGTATACTATTAGTAAATGTGAGGGAGTATTTTTAGGAGGAATCGGTATTTGAATTGATATATATTAACTTTTCTTATTCAAGCTAATCGTTAATAAATTTCTATCAAAAATTTAAAAATTTATGTTAATAATTTCATTTTTTTATGATCCTTGGCTCAGATATCATATTTGAATTCCATTAATGATAAATCCGAGTCAATTTAACTCAAAAATTTTAATATCTAAAATGTGGGTCAAAAACTTTAAATATCTAAAATGTTTTTTGTTGAATAAATGAGTTAGTTTCTATTAGATTTTTAGTTCATTTGTTAAGATTATAGTTTTTTAAATATATTAAAAGTATTAAAAATTACTAAAGTTTATTAAAAAAAGTATTTTTTTATATTATAAATCTTATACAAAAACATTGATCTAGTTTATAACAAATTAATAATCAGTTAAACTTATAAAATGATCTATAGCATAATAACAACTGATTCACCCCGTATGCATAAGTATGATGTATCTATTCTAATTGTCTTATTAGGAAAATATTTTTAGGATTATGATAAATAGAAGATAGTTGGGAATGTATGAAAAGAGATACCTTCCTAAAGAAATTCAAAAAGAGTGATATTTCTCTCATAATTCTCTCAATTTATCTGACATCGATCAAATATTAAAAAAGGATAAGGAAATATTTTAGAATGTTAACTTGTATTAAATGTCATATAAAACATATCATTTGTATTTTATTCTTTTTCATCATCGAAAGAACCCCCTCTCCTCGTAGTCTCCCTCTTTCTCTCTCCTCACTTTCCAATCCCATCTGAGAATTGGGAAATGGTTTGACCAGGCACGAATCAGATTGGGCCTGCCTAAACCGTTGAAATCTTGGATGGGTCGAGATGAATTGAAGTTGCTCGAGTCCGAGGGCGACACCGTAAAAAGAACCAAGCCGGCCCAAGCGAAGGTTCCAGAATGAGACACCATCTCGAAGCTTCATCTTCGTCCTCATCGTTTCCACCCCCGTCTCGGTCCCTTCTGTTCGATACGGTTGTACTTGGATCGGGTGGAGAGAGAGTAAGGAGCACACCCTTCCCTTCCGTAATTGCCGGCAGAAAAAGTCATGGAGAAGTCCGACGCCCGCCCGGCTCCCGCCGCCGCCGCCGCCGCCCCCTCGAGTGCGTTACCGCACTATGGACCACGAGGACTGTCGCCGTCAAGTGCTCGGTCGCGCTCCAGGACCCAGGACCCGCCGTGCTCCCCTCCGCGCTCCGGGACGTCCACGCCCTACCCGCCCAGGATCCTGACGCCGTAGACCTCCGTTGGCGCCGTCGACCGGCAGCCGTGCCTCAATCTTGGCGCTTTTCTGACCGAGGTATTTAATCCCTGAAAAGTAATACATTAAATATAAGTGCATATTATTATACTTTAATTATATATCCCTTTTATCTTATAATTTTTCTTGATATTTGATCGGATGACCATAAATGAGTTAATATATTTATGATCGGATGACTTGATATACGAAGAAAATCCAAATGAAAAATAAATAATTTTAATTAAGCACTAACAGAAATAGATTGGTAGTTCAAATTCATGATTTATTATGATATCATTTTAAAGATTTTGACTGGATGATCATGAATCCACATATAAACCTTAATTAATGCATTCTTTTGTTTGATATTTTTGTCGGTGATAATTTATTTATCTTATGAAGCTTGTTTCATATGCCATTTGAAATGTTGATCGAGAATATGACATGAAGCGTGTGCAATGAACCGAATGAGATGACACCATTTGTTCGAGATGAATCTATTGCCTTTCAAAATATATCTTAGAAGGCAACAAATGTTGATGGATAACCAAAAGAATACAGACAGCAGGCCATTGAATTCTCTCTCATATATGGTGATATGCCTACTTCTCTTACGGTTAGTATACTGTTGTAAGTTAAAATCAGCATCCCAGGTTCGTATTGGGATTAGGTTATAAGAAGATAAATTATACTCTGATAAGCGTTGCTCGACATTCGTAGTTTTACTTTCCTTTTATATACTCTGATTCATTCTATGTTTGCGCTTATTTTTATCTATTTGTTAATATAAAGTCATTATCTACATGATAATATATCTGGCATTTGAATGATGCTATATATGGTTATCCTCATTCATTTCTTGCTTATCTTACCTGTCATGTAAAATAAATAGTTAAGAAATACTTGAGTTTTCTTAACTGGCTCAAATCTATTAGATTGACTACTACTTCATTTTAATCTCTTCTTGAACATGTGTGTTGCTTGTTGTCTTTCAAGCTAAATGTTTATAATTTTTTAGCTTGTAGATGTTTCAGTTTGCTGCGTAAATTACATCAAACCTCTCCGGTTCATCTTATGTTACTCTCCAGAATCTAGCAGCATATAACTCCTTTTAGTTTCCACCTCTTGTTAATGGAACATCTACATATTTGTTGGAAGCAAGTATTGTCTCTTAATTATGCAGGTAACGAATCTGAAAAAATCAATCTTGAAAGGCTAAAAGTCATGTTCATACTTCATAGTGCTTCATTTATTTCCTCAAAGATAAAAAGTCTAATTTAAGATAACACATGCCTAAGAACTCTCACCTGCGTGATAGTGCTTAGGTTACATAGACTTTCTAACTTCTAACTGGATACACGTAAGCTTCCACGATGACATTTTTAGATGGATGCAGAAATAGGATGAGGATCGACTGTTGATGTTTTTAAGACGTAGGAGTGGGAGGAGCCATGACCTTCATGGCTTCAAATCTCGATTCCTTGGCCTGAAACTTCTGTACGATGTACAGCTCCATGTAGTCCTCGAACACAAACTTGGGATACGCTATTGCTGCATCGTCCTTCTCGGTTTCCTTCTGCATCAGGGATGGCGCTAGGAAGATGATTGCATCGCTGCCCGGGTTGTAGAACGAGGCGATGGACATCTTGTTGTCATCCGTCTGCGCCACCACTCTATCACGAACGGTCGTCACGCTGTCACGAACAAATTTTAGATGGCTTGTCAAATATAATGTTTATGCATGTCCGTGCCTTTTCGGTTTGTTCATGAGTTGCCAAGTATGTAAAGGGCTAGCCAAAGGTTTAACAGCCCCATTTGAGTGAGTTTGGTGGCCGTGTAGGCTTGTACATAAAATATGTGTCATGTGAACACTTGTAACAGGTTCGGTCTATAGTGGACCAATTTTATACCTTTGTTGTGCAACCGTTCTGAGCTTGTGATATCCATGGTTGGAATTTGCATTGGCTATAAAGTGTTTGCTGAAAGGGTTGCTTGTGGATCCCGTGTGAAGCGTTTTCTCTGTCGTCTCCGCCTTTCTCTTTGCAGTCCTAAGGGATCGTAGGAGGTTTCGGAAAGGTGACCTTTCATGTGACGGATCGGTATTCAGACCGACGGACACGCAAGGGTGCCGCACGACTTAGGCAAAACCAGCTAAGTTCGTGACCGTTGGTATCAGAGCGGGACAAGCACACATAGAAACACTTAGCATGCAAATGTGACCTAGCGGGGCTGCGTTGAGGGCAGCCAGCATGCGCGATCGTTTGGGGGAAAACGGACATGGTGTTGTAGGGAAAGGAGTCGTTCAGAGGAGCGGGCATCCGAGAATGACATTCAGAGGAATGGCCAACACTTTGCGCAAGAGGCACCACGAGGACAAACAAGCTAAGAATAATTGCGTAGCGCACAAAGGTTGGGATAGTTGAGTTTAAGCAGTGGCTTGACGTTGGTAATCAAACTTGACGGTGCTCGAGGTAAGCGAGGCGCTTGGTAAAGGATGAGACCGTGTAAGGTGGAGTGGGTTGTTCAGTGATTGAAAGAGTCGTGCAAAGCTCACAGAGGTGAGAGGAATTGTAAACTTAAGGAATTCGATACTCATGCAAGGGCTTGTATGCAGACGACGGACTGTTCGTGGCCATCCCAAGGCCGCCGATGGTCGGCGTCATGGAGCATTGAAACTTTCTCTTCGGCATGAGAATGATGCATTTGTAAGAGGCTGAAATGTGCAGCAGGTTCAGCATGTTGCTAAACTCAAAGGGGTGCAGTGGGGGTTGTATTGGCGAATAATCACAATCTAGCAGGTGAGTTTACGGAGGCAGAACAATGCACAGTTGGTTTAGCAAAGGCGGAGTAGTCCAAGGGGATGGTGGTCTCCAAAACTTCTAGAGGGAAGGATGTGAAGAGAGAAGTTGCTCCAACAGGGCAGATATCCAAGAGGGATAAGTCCCAGTTCTCCAGAGGGAGAATCATGTGCAACGGACCGCACATGTTGGGGAGGAGTACCTTAAAACAAAGCTCAATAGACCGAGCAAGCAGCGAGGAGTCATCGCATGATCTCGCAAGAGGCAATGGGTTGGTGGACGCATAGCGAGATCAAGTGGGGGAGCAACTCAAGGCAACACAAAGTGAAGGCACATTTGGAGGCGATACGGAGATCAAACTTAACACAGGGTTGACCCGTGGAATGGTAGGCGCGAGAGCCACCAATAACTCAATGTAAATCGAGAAGCGAAGCAACTTAGGGGTAACTTGGTTATGTACTCAAGCCGCATAAAGGGAGTTGACATAGAAGTTGGAACATGGAGTGGAGGCTTGGAGCTTTCCTTAGACAGAGGTCAAGAACATGGACTCTTGCAGAGGCAGGAGTAGGATCATGTCATTCCATGGGTTCCTTATTCTGATGGAGCAGACTCATCTTGTATGGTGCCAAGGACGGAGAGAGCTTTGGGGCACATGCACCTTATCTTGATGAAACATTTGATAGAGGAACTAAGACGACACAATTTGCAGAGGGAAAGTTGGTGTCAGAAGGCAGAGTGTTGCTAGTCACTTTTGAAGAATATGCCACAGTGCTGCTAGTCGAGTTGCCATGAGGAAAGTGGTGCGCAGCGGAGATTATGCTGGTAGGGGCAGAGTCCCAGATCCGCATAACGGTGCACCAATTTCAGCGAAGTCAAGGGACTTCAGAGGAGCTGCTAGGCGATGGACTGTCCTAGCGCTATGCTTCGTCCAGGTGTGACCCGAGAGTGGGTGGACAAAGGTCGATTGCCAAAGGAGCGAACAAAATTGAAGGTGGCAAAGACCCTGCAATGTGTTGGCGGAGGCCACAAATGGAAAGATCGCAGTTCGAGTTCATACCACAAGGATCAGAATGCAAGGAGATGTCACCAGGAGGCGACATGGTGCAGCAGATCGTGGTGGAATAGTTCGTGGCAATGCGACACACATAGATGTTTCCCATGAGGGACAAGGTTATACAGAGGTATGATCGGGAGCGCGATTGGGAGCTCCACTTCGATGAGCAACACGACGGCAAGAAGGGCTATGGATTCAAAGAGGGAATGCCATGGTACCGTAGAGGTGGGTCTTCCGTGCGTGCATCGAAGGTTGCATTGAATGAAAGCCTTGGGCATCAGCTTATGGGGGCTGTGCACCATCGAGGGAGAAGTTCAGATGCAAGTACCATTGAGTCCCATAGGGGGGACTGGATCATGCAGAGGTATGATCGGAACGACTGAAGAGTTGGACTGCTTCAGAGCTCACATTCGCTTAAGGGAGCACAGCAAGTCAGAGGACAAGGTCGAGTAAGCGAACGTTGTGACCAATGAAGCTAAGGAGAACTGAAGTGGTGCAAGCCCTGCAACATGATGGCGGAGGCCATGCATGGGAGTTGCAGTCTGTCTTTCCATCGACCAAGAGGAACTGCTCAGAGAACACAGAGGTGTTGAAGCAGGTGGTCAAAAAAGGGGCGAGGAAGTAATGACGAGTCCAGAGGGACTTAGCTACCCAAATCAAGCATCGGTTAGAATGAAGGTGGACTTAGAGGAGTGCCGCAAAGGCGGATCTACCGATCGCGAAGAAGGGACGCAGATGCAAGACAACGGACAAGATAGGGCCATGGCACGGCAAAGCGGCGCACGTGGTACGCTGTAAGCGGGATCGAGTCATCGATCCCTTGCTCTCATGGAGGGAAAATGCTTGGTCGTGAGATGGGCCGAGGAGGAGAATGCAGAGGCAGACTCTAAGTACCAAGACAAAAAAGAATGGCAAAGGCCAGGGAGCTTTATAAGATCGATGCCAATGGACTTCTCATCAAGATAGCCCTAAGTGAAGGACTTCGGGTCGATGGAAAAGTGCATGACTAAGGAACGAAGCAGGTAGTATGCGGTGCTGTACCTTTGCTACTCAGGAGTAGGCGGCAGAAATGATGGAAAAGGCGGTACAATCCCAAAGGCGACCAAATCTATCAAAGACATGCTCCAAGTTGGAGTGATAACTTCTTACATTCCAGAAGTTTAATGGCATTGGGAGGGTGAATCACAGTAGCTGACTTAGCACAAGAATTGCAAACACTTTAAGTGCTTCAGAAGGGTGAACTAAGAGCAGGTGAAGCCTAGTAACCAGCTCGACGCACGGAGTACAACCTCGAAGAGGCGGGCGAAGTTAAGTAACCTTTGCCTTCTCAACTTTCAAGAGAATGGGCGAAACCGAGTATCCCAATTCTTTTATTTATCCTATAGAGGAGTTTTGCACAGAATCGAAGACCCTTCGAAGGAACCTAATGAAAGACAACGGTTGTCAAGTCCTCACCAATGATGATCAGTGTTACCAAGAGTAGATTCTCTGCTTTATTTTCCATCATTTTGCCAATCGAAAGTGGAAGTGATGCGAACCTACTTGGACGAGACGACTAAGTGGAAGAAGATTCGATGGGCAATTTTTGCGGAGGAAGGACCTGAAAACTTCAAAGTTTGTGAGGCGATGCTCGTTAAAGCTCCAACTAGCATCCAATCAGTTCAAGCGATAAGTATTTGAAGACTGGCGCATATCAAGGATGGTCTTTTCTTTCACCTAAGGAATATGCAAGAACCAACAAGGATCAACACAACTCACGACCCCCACACCGTGAGTCAAAAGTCATTGCGCATGTTGAAGTAAGCGTGGCAGACAAAGTTCGACGACTCAACAACAACAAGAAGGTGAGAGGTGGCCGAGAGCCGAGGGGCGACGCAACAGAGCGTAAGATCAAGATCCAAAGAAAGGCAAGGAGTTGCAGCGTCAGCAAAGGCTTCGACGAGGACGTCGAAGGAATAAGTGGGGGAGAATGTCACGGACAAATTTTAGAAGGCTTGTCAAATGTAATGCTTATGTATGTTCGTATCTTTTCGGATTGTTCATGAGTTGCGAAATATGTAAAGGGCTGGCCAAAGGCTTAACCGCCCCATTTAAGTGAGTTTGGTGGCCGTATAGGCTTGTACATAAAGTATGTGTCATGTGAACACTTGTAATAGGTTCGGTCTGTAGCAGACAAATTTTATACCTTTGTTGTGCAACCGTTCGGAGCTTGTGATATCCATGGTTGGAATTTGCATTGGCTATAAAGTGTTTGCTGAAAGGGTTGCTTGTGGATCTCGTGTGAAGTGCTTTCTCTGTCCCATCTTCTCTTTTTAAGGTCCTAAGGGATCGTAGGAGGTTTCGGGGAGGCTGACCTTTGCGGACGGACACACAAGGTGCCGCATGACTTAGGCAAAACCAGTTAAGTTCGTAACAGCGCACCCGCAATAACTTCGTTCAACAAACCGTTCGTCGCTTTTGCATGCTTGTACATATCCTTGGCAGTCTGTTTTGCCATAGTTTTGGTGTGTTTTGCTTGTAAAAATATTAGCAACGGCAATTCACAAATACATGAAAGATTTATCGCCACCGGAGAAAGTGATGCGAGTGCCTACTTGAGACCGACAAAACTCCCCTAAAATGGTTTCGCTTTTGCATGCCACAGCCTGTTTTCTGCAAACCACAGCCGCTTGCGAAATGTCAGCCCTCTCAGCACCCTGGAACCCCCTAGGTGGCACGGGGGCAGATGGGGCTTTAGGGTAGTGTCGGGCGTTGAACAACCTTCACAAGTTTGCATGTTAACTTGACGGAAACTTGCCTTTGTGCCCGACACCTGGGGATTAGTTGTTTGCGGACTTGCAGCTGCTCGTTCACCATTCTAAAGTCCTTGTTTTCCTTTTTTCTCTCTTTTCTCTCATGCACTGCAAGTGCCTGCTGAATTGCTTGTAAAGCTTCCCTCTTCGCGAGATGTCGAGATTTGTCCGTCGCTCGTTTCAAAATTAATCAATTTTCTATTTTACAGGTCCTTCGGGACCTGTACAAGGTTGCAACTTGGTTGATCCTTAGCGGATGTGTATGTCGCAAGGGCGCATCAAGACTTAGGCAATCCCAGTTAAGTCTGATTGAAGTTGGCGCAAGGGTGCTTTGCGACTTAGGCAACTCCAGCTAAGTCCATGACTTTGCTGCAAGGGTGCCTCACCACTTAGGCAGTTCCATCTAAGTGCATGACAACTCGGTGCAGCACACTCTTGTACTTGCCATTTGTGATGACCTGCATGGAACGAGGGTTACTGTTATTTTAGCGTACGGTGGTGTAGATTGGGTGGAGCCCGCAAACCTCAAGTTGATCCCTGAGGTTGACGACGATGGAGTGGTGCATCGAGGGCACGTCGATCCACTTGTCATCCTTGAGTAGCTGGAGGCCGCTGACGCGATCATCTTAGAAGCGAAATTCGCTAATGTTCAAGGCAGGATGTAATCACAAGATGGAAGGGGAGGTGTAGCCCCGCCTCAAAGGTATCAACACACAAATAGATGCCCCTAGGAATCAAATGAAAGGGACGTTGCTTGGCCCTTGGGACAGACAAAGTAAACTCCGTCGGAACGTGGTAACGATGGCACAACTATTCCAGGTGGGAAGCATTCACGATAGAGTCACTATCGTGAGCGTCCTGTATCAATGACAAGTCTCATGGGACCCTGGGAACCACCTAAGGCACGCCTCCAGAAGCTGAAGAACCAACCTGTACCACTCTCTAGGAGGACGTCAAAACCCCAATAGCCCCCTAAAACGATGGGCGGGACTTGAAAGAAGAAGAGGCGGACATCCTGATAAACGCTAGAGGAACTTCAATATCTGGCAAGAAAAACATGTGATAAACTCAGGAAGGAGATAGACCAGAGTGATGGAAAAGAGAAAGGGGCCGATGGTTTATAGAGACCTCAAGCAAGTTGATTAAAATAGCGCCGCAAGCGCTCGCTTGCGCCGGCGCGAGGCGAGGCGAGGCCCGAGCGCCGCTTCACTTCCAAGCGCGCCAAAGAGGCGCCGCCGGCGCCGCGTCGAGCCTGCCCGGCGCGCGCTTTGGCGAGCGCCGGTTAAATCGGCGACACTCTACGCCGCTGCCGCTCCCGCTGCCGCTTCGCCGCCGCCGCCGCTGCACGCCGCCGCTTCCTTCCACTGCCGCCGCCGCCGCTCGCCGCCGCCGCTCCGCTCTTGCCGCCGCTGCCGCCATCGCCGCTTCATCACCTGGCCGCCATCGCCGCCGCTGCCGTTGCCGCTGCCGCTCGCGTTGCCTCGAACGCCCGAGATGTCAACGCGCACCGATGGCGCTGGGGATGTCGTGGGGAGAGCCGACAACGCCGCCGAAGCCGGGACGCGTTTCGAGTTTTAAAAAACTAAAAAATAAGTTTTTATTTTAAAATTAATTTTTATTTAAAAAATTAATTTTTTATTTAAAAAATTAATTTTTTATTTAAAAATTAGTTTTTATTTAAAAAATTAGTTTTTTATTTAAAAAATTCCGCCAAGATCGGGCAAGATCGGTCTGTATTATACTAATAACAAATTTTTTATTTATTAAATTAATAATATATTATTTTAATTTTAATACTACTAATTTTCTTAATTTAATAATATATTTTTATTTAAATAATTATATTTTTAATTATATTATATATTTTTATATTTTAGCGTCTCGCTTCGCTCAAGCTAGCGCTCAGGCGAAGCGCTAGCGCCTCAGCGATGACCTTAGCGCCTTTTGGCGCCTAATGCTTTTTAAATCACTGCCCTCAAGTAGCCCAAGGGGCATCGGAGACGGCTCGCCTTCCACAAAGTTACACTCGCACAGATCTACGTTGGGACGATGCGAGATCCTGCATCGTCGTCTAGAGATATACACAACAAAAGCCACGCCCCTGCCTTTAGCGTGACCTCTAGAACCATAAAAAGCAGGACAAAACCCCAGGTGAATCAAACCTCGAGGCAGAGGGAAACCTTCGCTATGATTAAAAACAACTGACGCCAGGAGCATCGCAGCGAGGATGACATAACACAGGCTGGCATCGGCCACTGATAAAGTGCGACGCCAAGGATGACACAATGCATCGTAGCATTATTTCCTGCAACCACTAACCGGACATCACGTCACGACGAAAGCCACCACGACGGATTCCTTCTCCGGTCCAAGTGGTCTAGCCATGACCCACTACGGTAGACTTGTACTCCCACTACGGCAATCGAGCCAAGACTCGCTACGGTGGATTCATTCTCCCGCCCGAGCGGTCGAGCCAAGATCCACTATGGAAGATTTATTCTCCCGCCCAAGCAGTCGTGCCATAATCTGCTACGGTGGAAGCCGCTGCGGCGGATTCATTCTCCCGCTTGAGCGGTCGAGCCGAGGCTCGCTACGGCAGATCTACACTCTCGCCCAGGCGGTTGAGTATCTGCCCCACAGAAACGGAAGAACAAAACCACCCGAAGCAAAAGGGGGAGGTTAAAAATTAGAGAGAGAATGGGCTCCCGTGCGGAAGGGGGAGCACGAAGAAAAGGAGAGGATCCAATTAGACCAAAACCTATCATTCTTACCATCGGGACAAAACTCGCCACAGCGCAAGAATATAGTCCGCATCGCCGGACCTTGAGCCTACCACAATAACTTCAGCAAAAACGAAAACGACACCCGTATAAAAGCACGAAGCATGCAGAAAACAGAAAATGGACGTACTTCGAGATCGCCTTTCAGAGCTTTAAAGCACGCATTCCAAAGGGACAAATAATAGGGAAAGTAGCAGCACTACAAACACATCCTACCACTCAGACCGAGGAGGTCACTTAAGCAAAAGTATGGGAGCCCCTTCCAATTCTCTGCAGTCGTCGGCAGAGGATCAACCCACGATCATTGCCCATCTTGGCTTCTTAAAGAGAGCCCGCAAGACCCACTCCGTGCTGACACCATGGCTGAAGAAAGGGCCATGCCCCTGCATTAATGGCTGATGGCATGGTTTGCCTCCCCTATACCTCTATTCCGGAGGATTAAAGGAGGGACCACTCTCTGCCTGACTCAAAGCGACTAAAAGGCCGGACAAGAATGTCATCTCGATCGCCTAGCCTCGACATCGGCCTCGGGACGATGTGTTAGCCTCTATTAATGGCCCTTGACAAGCAGGGTAGGGGGACCCTCGCCAATCCCCCTCGCTGCCAAGCGCCCAGGTATAAAAACCGAGCCCCAGGCCAAACAGGGGCAAGCAGATGAACACCACACTTTTTTGAATACTGCTAACTCTCTCCTCTCCCATCCCTCTGACTTAAGCATTGGAGGTGTCACGTCGGGACATCCTCCAGCACTGACTTGTCATGCAGGATCCCCGACACAGCAGAAGAGGTACTATGAGACGACTCCCCCATAGGCAAGGCGGTCCGTCCTCCCAGACTAGTTCACTCCCTTCGTAAGAAGGAAGCTCTCTACTCCAGCTCTCTATGTCGGCGCCTTACGCCAGCTCCTTGCAGGCCAGCTCTCTATAGCGGCTCTCTACGCCCATGCCTCACGCCAACTCTCCACAACAATTCTCTTAATTACTTATCCTAGACCCTCTGCTCTCGTATATATATAGACAGGACCTCCTAGGAACTAAACATGACGCTACGTGTGGTTACACGGTGTGTGACATGACGAACGTGGGCACGAACACGAGACGTGGATACGTGACAATTATTGAGAGATTACGGTTCCTCTCTCATCCTCCCTGTCCCTAATCCATCAATCTAAGTGGTCTTGTAAAAAGATAGAAAGAGAGGTAGAGAGTCTGGTTCTCTTTGCAGATCGATTGCAGTTTTAGGATCCGAAGACAATGCCCCTGCAGATAAGATAAAGTTCTTTCTAGATGGCATCGAAAGGTACGCATTGTAAATTTGATCTATTATTATTTGATTTCAATCCTGGCATTAAAGTTTTCCACGTTACTTATAACATGTTACAGTTTTCCGCCACTGTCATTGCTCCTCTTCCTCCTCGTTCATCAACCGCGATGGGTTCTAGAGGGGATAAGAAGCCATCGAAGCCCTCCGGGAGCCGATCGACCATTCGTACCCTAGCCGATCTGAATGGGAGTTCTGATACGGGCTCCAATAATGACTTCGATAGGCCATAGGAGTTTTGTGCTAGCATTGAGAAGAGGTTCCGGTTTCGAATCTTTTGTAGGATCCTTAAAATCCTGTTATGGAATCTGTTTTCTCTCCCTAAAGTTATTTGAATACTACATCAATTGTTTGGGGGAATCGTGGACTGGTAGTTTCTATAACTGAACAAAAGGAACTGGCCGATCCTTTATGAACAAAGGGTTCAACAAATTGGAAAGTGTTTTCAATTTTCTGCATATTGTATAGAAGTTTACTGCTACAATTTTCTTTTAATATTTCAAGCAATATGTTGTATTACAATGTCAACTTAAGGTAGGTATTGAAATGAGTGAAGGGAACCGGAATTTCACTTTTGGAGAAGAAATGGAAGCATTAAAAGAGTTCACATTAATTAATACTACAGTGTTATGGTGCCGCCTAAACTTCTAGATTTCCAAGTTTTGGTTTATGAGGAGATGCTCACAAAATACTGCAGAAATAACATTATTTCTAGCAAAAATTTACATTCTACTGCAATCTTTATCTAGTTTTGTAAGTTTTGGTCCTTGTATATTGCTTTCTCGAGAAAATTGAAGTTGTGAAAATCTATTGTTAGTAATGAAAGATATGTGCATGCATTTAGCCTGACTGCTTGTATTTGATGTTGATTTTACAGGCTTCAAGGATACATGTAGATGTTTTAGGTATTATAACCTTGCAAAAGTTTGATGTAATTACAGATTATATAGCCATCTATCTGACAGTGTTACTTCACAAATCTATTATGTATATGAATTCCCCTACAATTCTGCCTCATTGCGTCTTACTCTTATGCAGTGGTATGCTTGAACAAGATCCTTCGAAAGGTGGCAATGATGTGGATGCAATATTTGAGCAAGCTAAGCGGATGGGAGCCATGCAAGGACCTCTAGTTCAAGAAGTTTCACTGGAACTGGCAGGTTATTGTCAGGTGACTCAGTACCACCTGCTCCCTAGCAGCCTGAAAATTTTGTGCATAATATCTGTTTCTGGAGGAATGGATTTACTGTGAATGATGGCCCGTTAAGGAGGTTTGATGAGCCTGAAAATGCAATCTTCCTAGAGGTATTATAAATATTGTCCTATCTTTGTGATTTATATGTTTCACTAAAATCATTTGTTGCTTAAGACTGTACTGTCTTTCAAGGATTTCTAAAGTTGCAGGTTCTCATCATGTGAATAAGGTCTCGGCTGCTGTATTATTAAGTATTGTGCATAGTTCCGTTAGGATCTGTATTCTTAATGTTCTGGATGATGATTTGATTCTTGACATTAGTTCCAATCACCATTGATTAGATGTGATTGTTACGTATGTGGGTTTCACTTCTAATGACGAATAGCATTTCTTATATGATATTCCAATGGAAATCTTGTATATCTGAGATTGGTTGTCTTTCTACTTCTGCTGTTAACTACGTTGTCATTCACTTTTTAGACTTTGAATGTGAAAAAGTAACACATCAGTTCTATATTGAATAGGTTATATTTACAATAAGAAGTAAACATTAAATATGTCATGGGGAATTTAGAGGTTAAGCAATGCTGTGGATGAAGGAGAACCAATGAATATGATATCACTATTTAATAAGGAGCAGAAGAATGCTTGACGGAATCTGGAGAGGATGTATTCCACATCACTGTTCAGGTTTTTTTGTTATCATATGGTCTGCATGTTATTAAAAAATTTGGATTGTGCACTCGCCAATCAATTTATAGCTTCTCCAAGGACATCGTAATATTGTGTGGGCTGTGAACCATAAGCACGCTGCAGCATCTTGAATGTACTGATAGCATCAACTGTGAAACTATACTGGTTGATGATAATTCTGATTGTTGGTGCTAGTTGATAACCAGCTGTGAAGCTTCACGTGTTGACAATGAAGGTGAATGGATTGAGGCTTACGAACACTGTTTATTTGGCATAGAAAACAAATGCAATTTGCTTTCTTGGCAGAAGGATAGACGCTGTAGCAAATCTGATATGTTGAAACTTGGAAGTGATTAAAATAATCATAAAAAATGATCACCTCTCAGATATCTTTTAAATTAGTTTTGATGATTTGAAGGGAGACCATTTAAAAAACTTTTCTTTATGAAACTGTAGCTTTGATGAACGGAGATAAAATGTAGCGAAAGTTGTTATAGCGTTACTTGGTGCTTTCTGTTAATTAATCTGTCACCTTATCCATGGTCAATTTTCTCTCTTATGAGTGCCAGAGCTACAACTAGTGGTTATTTTCAACTGGCAACTGGTTCCGGTATTTTAGTCTTTAGCTCGAGAGTACATTCAAGAAGGCAGATAATAGTTCACTAGATAATAAGCATGCAAACCTTAATTTTGATAAATTTCAACGGCAAGCTTATGCAACTTGGACTCGTTGTATTGTTGGTCAAACATTTACTTGTGGAGAAAGTGGCCTAGCTTAGCATTGCAGAACACGTCTGAAGCCCACCAAGAATTTAGAGAGTTTTTTCCTCTGATGCCAAGTGACCATGGTTTCTAGGCCTAATGCTATTATGTTGTCTTTAACCTAGTGTATGTTTTATCATTGTAAATTGTCCTTTTAAATCTCAATTGAGATTTACCTGAGAAATGTTTATAATTGCACATTGTCGTCAAAAAGCCTTAAATCAGGATGTTATGGTCAACGACTATTGCTAGTCTTCTTAAGTGAAGCATATATATATATATATATATATATATATATATATATATAGTTGTTGATATGTCCTACATTATTATAATGGTCTTGAGATTACTATGTTATTCTCTCAAACATGTGAATAGCTTTGTGACGATTATAGTACAGGGTGCAGTTTAGGAATATTATATATATTTGCATTAGTTCCATTCGAATGTGTATTAGCACAGGGTTTGCAATTTTGATCGCTTGGACTAAATATTATTTTTGATATGTCAACCTAAACATGTATGGATTACAAAATCTGAATTTTTCTATTTGATAAACCTCAATAGTATTTGTCTTGTACATTTTGTTGGCGTAGATTTCTGTTTATAATGAAATCATCTATCAGTAGATAGTCCTAATGTCTCGACAATACACGATAAAACTTAATCTCTTAAAGATTTAAATAGAATGAGTCTTTAACCATGGGGTTAAGAATGTTTAAAATCGGGTTACTAATAGTAAACCCATGTAAGTTTTCTCTACCAATCTAGCCTATTATATATTTCTTATGTGTTACATACTTTAGAATATTTCACATAAAAATAGGGTCATCCTCACAAGGCTCATTTTGTAGTTTAATGACATATCAAGTACATTGCAAAAGTGGTGTTTACCTTCTTTGATGTCCCTTTTGTATTGTTTATTGATATTTTGATAATCGCTCTACTTGAGATTAATTGCTATGATATTGTTTGATGGACTAAAATGCTTAAAACCAAGTTACTAGTACGATATTCATGAAGTCTTATATATTAATAATTTCATCTGCTTTTGATGTGAAACTAATTAAGAACTCAGTGTACGTTTTGCATGAAGTTACTATGCTCGTATGGAAATAATTTTATCATTTCTTGTGTATGGCCTTCAAAAGTTTTAACGGGGGAAGAAGAAATCAAAAAGTTGTGCTTGGCATGTGGATAGATACACATCATTCACTAAGTTAATTTAAAAAGGAAATAACTAAAAAAATTGAATATGATGGTAAAAAATGTACACACTGATCAACTAGAACTATTATCTATTTATACATGTTGGGAGAGGATTTTTCTCAATCGAATGATGAGATTTCCTCGTATAGTTAGGGAAATCTTCTCCTCGTGCAGTTGAGAAAATCTCATATGCTATCATGTCTTCGCAAGATTGAGCTTCTGTCAAGGATGTCGATCTTGGACTGATGCAATGAAAATAATTTACGGACGAGAGGCTTCGTGAGTAAGTCTGCTAGTTGATTAGCCATATGTATGTGAGAGACACGTAGTTGATGTCTGACAATTTGATCTTGCACGAAATGAAAGTCGATGGCAATGTGTTTCATGCGTGATGGGAACACTGGATTGGTACATAAGTAGGTAGCTCCAACATTATCACAATATATTGTAGGAGTAGGAGTATAGTTGATGTTGAGTTCCTTGAGGAGATTTGTGGAACGGACGATCACTCATAAATGTTGTCCTTACTCTGGCCTCGGATCAAGGATACCCCCGTGCTCAAATCCTTGACAATAAAAGAATTAGGAAAGAATTCGATTGAGGCATTGTTTTGTTTGTAGAATTGAGAAATATAAATGAGATTTTATTTAATGTGAGGTGTACACAGAACATCATCGAGTGTAAAAGTTGTGCTATGTGAATTAAGCATTATGGAACTAGTATGAGTAATGAAAATTATTTACCGTCACCGATGATTATGTCTTCATTTCCACCATAGTTGTTATGGATGGACAGTAAATCGGAGGTGATGTGATGAGATGTGCCAGAGTCTATAATCTAATTATGTTGACTAGTATTTAGAGTAGTCGTGAAATTTGCTTAAGGCCAGTGTGATGGTGGAGGAAGTCTAGGTCGAGATTGACAGACTTTTGCAAAGTGACGAACTTTGTCGCACAGTTGGCAAACAACTCGTTGTTGAGTTGTGTGGTCAGGATGCTAGGGCTGAGGATGATTAAAATAACTGTCTTGATAATTGTGACTGAAATGTTGATGATGTGGAGGAAGGAAAGTTTGTTTGGAGCTCATAAGTGCAGGAGGCATCTTGGTCAAATCTTTGTTGATAGTTTTGCTATACTGGTTGCTCATCCTCTTGGATTTTTGACTGACTTGAACTGTGATGAAAGGTTCTAGCAATTTATCCTTGCGCTTGAGATATATCTCAAAATCAGTCAACTTGTTGTAGAGTTCTTCGAATGACATCGGTGAGTCATACGCCCGTATTGTTGCTATTAGTTCCTTGTAGTCGTCTCCTAGGCCATTAAGGGTGTGAACAATGACTTCTTCATCACTAAGGGAAAAACCTATCAAAGCCAAGTTATCGATGATAACTTTTATATTTTATAGATAATCGATAATAGTACTTCACTCTTATTTTGTTTTCATGAGACTAGCGAGGAGACTAAGCATGCGAGTATGCGAACGATTTGCCAAGATGGTTTACAATTTGCACCAAGCTTCAGCAGTAGTGTCACACGAAGATATGAGTGGGGCGAGGGATCCAATGACTAAGGCTTGAATTGCTTGGAGAATGAGATGATCTTGGCGTAATCATAGTTTGTGATCTGAATTTAGTACTAGACTGGGTGCTCCTGAGACATTGAGTATCGCTGGTGGATAACGGAGAGATCCGTCGATATAACCTAGTAGATCATATTCAAATAGGAGATTAGAGAATTAAACACGCTAGGATGTGTAGTTGACACCGTTGGATAACTTGAATGGGATGAGAGTTGCAAAATTGATGAAGATAAGGCTTGTATGTAAAAAGATACTATGGTTCCCTGTGAAGATAATAACTGAAGCATTAGAGGTAGATGATGACATTTTGCGAATATGTTCCAGAAGAGCGAAGTAGGAATCTACCGCAACGATAGGGATCATGAAGGAAGTGTTGACTGTTTAAAGCATGCAAGATTACAACAGCCTTATGAGAAGAAGCAGCAATAGATCTTAGGAGATCTGAGCAGAGATCTATCGGTGGAGGAAGAATCGATGAGAGGCTACAGATCTGTGAGAGTGCGATAGAACTGAGAGGCAGGGCGGCGTTTCTTCCTTTCCGCTTTTGTTCTGCCACCCAAAACTCCCACCTTTCTTCGTTGAGGGAGAAGGTTCGGCTCTGCCTCCGCAGGAAGAAGGTGGTGGCGCTTGCGTCCTGCTATCCGCTGGTAAGCGCAGCACTAGGCAACAAGAGGAGAAGGAGGTTGCCAGGCAATGGGGGCACTGGGAAGTCAGTTCTGGTATATCGCGAGGAACGCTTCGGCTCTGAGAGATCTCAGATCCACAAATCTGGGATCTACGTCGAAGGTGGCGTTTGAGGACACTAGTGAAGTTAGCAACGACGTTCGTGGCCAATATCTGGTGAAAGGAGGAAAAAGAAGGGGGCCGCCGATTGAGAGTCACGAGGGCGAGATGGATCTGGTTAAACAGATCTCTCGGAGGCCGAAAAGAAGCCAGCAGCAAAGCAAAGGAGAGAAGCAACAGTAGTGGCAATGGCGGCGAGATCAAAAGAAGGCCTGGGGGCAGGGGGCGGAGGGGAAGAAGTTGCTGCCGTGCACCAAGAATACGCCGCAGTCGTCGGGGAGAAGAGAGTCTGCTGATCGAGGGGGAGCAGCGACGGTGGAGTTGGAGAAGGGGTCGACTGGCCAACAGTAGAGGGGAGGAGACGGGAATCCGCTAACGGCAGTGAAGAGGAAGCTTTCACTTATGGGGGCGGGGGCGGTGGGGTGGGGGGTGTAGCGACGACTACTTATGGCTAGGAAAAGCACGGCTGGAAGCGTCATTTCCAGTGGGCAATACCAAGGATCGCAGCGGTGGTTGCTGCTGAGGTCGGTGACTATAACGGTGGTGGTCGCGGGGTGGGAGGGGGCGGCACGGCGGTGTGAGGCCGCGAGAGAGGGAAGAGCAGGGAGTAGCTACGATGGTTTCACCACAGTGCACCGACGGCAGTATAAGAATGCAACGTTTGTCGCTTCAGAGAGAAGAAGAATGCAGCTTCTGAGAGTGATGGACTTCGCTACAGTTGCTTGAGACTCGGTGAGGAGTGATTGCTGTCGTAAGATAGCGAGAAGAAAATTTGTTCGAGGTAAATGTTTCTGATACCATGAAAAAAATATATACACTGATCAATTAGAACTATTATTTATTTATATATATTGTGAGAGGATTTTTCTCAATAGATTTCCTGTGTAGTTGGGAAAATCTCATCCTCGTACAGTTGAGAAAATCTCATGAAATATCTAATTAGTGTTATTGGTGACTGATTACTAATTGACAAATCATGAAGGAAAAACTAAGATAATGATATTTTTCTAAAACTTTGATAAATTATGTTGTTATACTGAACATAAGTCAAAGGTATTTACACTCTTAGGTTGAATTTTGTAGCTAGCCTGTACTTCGTATTTTGTACATTGTTATTAGGGCTAAATTTGATTCAATCCATGAATAACAATTTGTTAATATTTCTTCAAAAGAAATTGCTTGGGTTAACCTTCCATTATTTCCGTCCTAAACATAATAAAATTACAACTATATTTCTTATCTGTAGAGTATTAGAAAGTCTAATTGCCCTAATGAACTTGAGCCAGCAGATCGGAGGTCCATGATTAATGTCGATCTCATTTGAAGCGAAGAAAATTATCTTGTATTGATTCTGTCAACCTCGACTTTACAGCTAGGTTTCCTTGTATATCGAGTTACCCATGCTATTTTTCAACAAGTTTCAGGAGCCCGTGAGGCGCCTCGTTCCATTTCAAGATACAGGAAGGATAAAATTGTTAACTTTAGATGCTGAGTTTTGAGATAAAATTGTTTGTTCATGCTAGTCATTTTCTTCGGATCCCCTATTATCTAATGCCTTTTTGTTGCCATTTTTCTTTGATGTCTTGATTTGTTTTTTTCTATCCAACAACTGTTTCAATGCAAGGAATAATTGCTCATTCACAAATGGCAAGGAGTTTACTCGACGAACGCCATCACATGGTGCTGCAGTAAGGTAGCAGGAGGAGCCACGATGACTACTAATAAAAAGTCTAGTTGTAGTCATGTTTCAACCGGCAGCTCAAAAGCATCAATGTAACAACTATACTGAGCAATGTCAGCCTTTTCCTTGCTTCATATCATCCCAAAAGCTACCGTCAAAGAAAACAAAGTTCACATAGAAAACAACAATAGAAGATGACCGATTGCTGTTCGCAGATACTACGCCGGTCAATTTGTTCAGCCACCAGTTTGGTGTTGCTTGACATCGATTTCATAAGTATCTTTCAAAACCAGCTGAGAACACCATATGTTGTTAGCACAGCAGCAAAAAATAGAAGAAAAAAAATATGGCTAGAAAAGGCAGGCATGCAAACAAGCATTTGAATCAGCCAAAGGCAGTTTTGTGTACATACTTCATCAGGAGTCTGATTCTAGTCGACCTTCTCACCTTCAAACAGGAAGATGAGAGCGTTGGAGGCGACGCCCTGCCGCTTACAATAAGCCTCCAGCTGTTTCTTCAGTTTGGCCCTTCGCCCTCTCTTCAGGGCTCCTATCGCCGTCCTTTGCGCTGCCATCGGCCCGCGTCCTCACCTCCACGATTAGTGCTCGACCGGCAACACGACAACAAAGCACGTGAAGGGAGCGCGCAGGCGAGAATAGTGTGAGTTTGCTCGCCTTCCTTGATGAGGAGGCTGGTCCGTAAAAGCGACCCTCTCTCAGTATGAGCTGATGTGACGTTCTAGTACAGTAATCTTCCCTCCAATGGAAGAAAGATTACTGTATCATATTACGATCACAGCCACTTTATCATATTGTGCTTTTTTTTTCCTCCTTTATTAGAAGAAAATATAAATTCCACGTTAGTTTATATATATATATATATATATATATATATATATATATATATATATATATATATATATATATATATATACCATCCCATTCCTATTTATATTGGTGAATTCTCAAAACTGACTTAGTTTTTGGGGTGTTTTGGTTAGATAATAATAAACTATCAACGAATATCATAACATATCTGTTTTCTAAGTTTAACTTAAACTCGATCGATATAAACTTAATTTAAAAGCTTAAGAATTTAAGT
The DNA here is from genome assembly GCA_024322285.1 of Musa beccarii. Classification (NCBI taxonomy): domain Eukaryota; kingdom Viridiplantae; phylum Streptophyta; class Magnoliopsida; order Zingiberales; family Musaceae; genus Musa; species Musa beccarii. The sequence goes on along the minus strand of CM044397.1, from coordinate 2,101,045 downwards.
TGTGGCTTACACGTAATCCGACTCTTTCACTATTTACCAACATGAGATAATTATTTTAACCCTCTTTCATTTTTTTTCTCATGCATAAATATTTCATAATTTTTAAAGAATTTTTTATATTACCAAAAGGATGACCCTATTAATTATAATTTCTGAAATATCCCCTATAACAATGAGGGTAGAACGATTGTTAAAAAAATCCAATGTAAAAAAATATTTATGAGAAATATTGAAGGAAGGCTTTTTCTGTATAATGAGAAATTACTTATCCTCCCACTTGAGTATTTTAATAATATGTAACTTCTGTGATAAAAATCTATTTACCGATCACTTTCAGCTTATGATTTCCAATCGAACATAATATATTTATGTATAGTCAGATGATCTGATGACGGTATACTCTCACAGTGTTGTCTTGTGCATCTATTGCTCCTTGCTCTTTGTGGCAAACATGATAAAAAATATTTTAAAGCTTAATATCTTTTATGAGGTGTTTGTCATGTTTTTCATACAAATCAATTAACTAAGATAACTTCGACTTTATGAAGAGTTTCCACGTTTTGTGATTTTTTGAATCTCTTTCTAAACTGAAGTAATGATATTTGAGGCAAAAGTTCAAATTATAACTATTCTGATGTATACACTCCTTCCTAGTAACAAATATGAATACACAATTTCAAAAGAAAAATATTTTTCTTTATAAGTATATGCTAAGGTTCTACATACCATTATACGGTGTCTTTACTGGTGAAAATGTAGAACATATAGATGATTCTATTTGTTGGACTAGTGAAGTCCCTAACATAAGAATTATTTAGATCAAAAGTATACTGCTTTATACAATTAATCAACTTACTGAAACAAGAGAATCAGGCTACCTAGAGTCCAGTGCCATCTTGTTCCTGATAACATTGATTTCACATGAATCAAGTTCATATTATAGATACTAGGTTTCAGGTATTGTATCCAAAAACGTAGTCTCTTTTAGTTCTAAGTTATGTTTATGGTGATAATGTCCCTAGATGTTTCATGAATTTGATATCCATAAATGTTTTAAGGATCATTGACTATGTCATGAGCTTAATTCTAAGTTTATGGTTAGACATTTAATAAATCTTCATGAATACTATAATCCTGGATATAAAATGTTGAAGGAAACATCAAGTATATATATATATATATATATATATATATATATATATATATATATATATATATATATATATATATATATATATATATAGATTTGTCTAGTAGACTATTGTAATAGCAAGATATGGAATAATATACTGATAAGTGCTGTTCCATATTTTATCTAAAATATTCATATTACTTCAAGCATTAAAAAAGTGGTAAAGCAGTTAACATAAAATAAAGATTTAACTAGTAATTAAATGAGTGGCCACTAACTGATAAATATGAATTGGTAACCAATAAATAGATCATGCAATCTATTTATCATATGATTAAAAATAAAATAAAATAAATGATTAAAAATACATTAGGTGCGTGAAATATTTTAGGGCAATCTACTTAATACATTAAATGATTAAAAATAAAATAAAAAATATTTTAGGGCACATATTAGGTGCGTGAAACATTAATGTAAACAATTTTGCTATTTAATCTAATAGTCTACCACGCATTGCCTTCTTGATCTATAATTTTAAATTATGCGATTGCATTCCCTAATCGAACGAATTTTAACGTCATCGGTGACGTACTTTTCATTTTTTCACATTTGGCGGAGCCTTAAATAGGCCGACTTCTTTTTGGTGTTGAGATCAGACAAATAGCAGATGCATTTTGGGGGGGGTCACGCCGATCGCCTGAGCCTGCTACTATCTTCTTCCACCTCGCTCGCTGTGTATATAGCAGCGAGACCAGGAAAGAAAGAGGAGATCGAGGAACAGACATGGGAAAGGAAATGCAAAGAGGCGAGGAGAGGAGGAACCCCTTCTCCTCCTCTCCTCATTGCACCATCTTCATGCATGCAAACGCCGTGGACAAGTGGCTGACGGCTCTAGGGTTATCGGACTCCATCATGAGCGGCACCGCCATGCCTATGGTTCTCTTCGTCACGAGCAACATGATGAACAACCTCGGCACCGGTCCCTCCCGTTCTCCTCGATTCATGGACCAAGTGAATAAGGAGCATCAAACTCAAGTGGCTAAGGACACACATAGGATTGGTATGCTGAGAGCCAGCTCTCTTTGCGACCTCCATAAAGGAGAACTTGCTCTTTGGCAAGGAAGAAGCAACCCTGGTGGAGGTGGTGGCAGCTGCAACGGCCTCGAATGCCCACAACTTCATCTCTCAGCTGCCTCAGGGTTATGACACGCAGGTTATATCGTCTTCTAACTCCATATTTCTAAGCATTTGAGTGCAGCTATAGAGTAGATTGCATGACTATTCTTGCTTCATGCTTTCCCTCCTCTGTTACTTCTACCATTAAGCTGTCGGCATACTGGGCTGGCTTCCTATTTACGGTCAATGATTAGCTTGGCGGATGATATTTCATCTGGCAACCACACGACAAAGTTTCTGAGATTTTTTGGTATTTCAATGTTGATGCTTTCCACCAAATGAAGCCACAACTTTGTGCTCATAACAATGATTTATCGTATACACAAGGCTTATCATAGCTAATTACTTATAGCTTTTGTTATGTCACCGACAAGATTTGCAATAACAATAGTTAGGATAACCATAAGCTAACATCACAAAATGAATAGAACCTTCTTGAAGTACTTATGATGCTACAATCCTTTTTGTGCCAATTCTTGATCCACATTTTTGTTTTCCTTTATTTTGTGATAGGAACTTGGTTGAATCTTTAGAAGTGAATACCATACCATGCCTGCATATATTTGGCGTGCCATATGCATTCATGAGTATAGACATAGCATCGTAGTGTTTCTAAAGTTATGGTTCATGACAGGTAGGAGAAAGTGGGGTTCAGATGTCAGGAGGTCAGAAGCAGTGGATAGCGATCCCAAGGGCTGTGCTGAGTCGCCCAGGATTCTTCTGCTTGATGCAGCCACAAGCGCGTTGGACTCGGAGTCGGAGCGAGTCGTCCAAGAAGCACTCGACCTGGCGTCCCTCGGTCGGACCACCTTCTCGTCGCGCACCGCCTGTCCACTATCAGGAACGCTGACGTAATCCCCGTCGTGCAAGCAGGCCGAGTCGCGGAGCGTGGCTCCCACGACGACCTCATCCGTGATGAAGATAAGAGTCTACTCATCCATCGTTCTCTTCCAACAGACGGTGGTAGCAGCGGGAAACGATGCGCCAAGCTCATCCTCGTCAGATCGAACCAGAATCTTGGAGAGCTTCCTCTGCCTCACCCGCACTCTCCCATTGCCACGAAGTTGTAGTGGTGCGGAATCTTAAAACGAGATGACCGACATGACGACGAAGACGACGCAGAACGCCCTTGAGTTCGACTAGATGGGATGTATGCTTCGGTGTCTTTTATAAATGAACATAAGATAGATCAGGTTCGATCGGGATGGAGGCAGGCGGCGCTGGGAAGCTTCGGCGCGATGGCTTTCGGGGCGGTGAAGCCACTGTACGCCTTCTTGATGGGAAGCATGCTGTCCGTGTACTTCACGAATGATCATAAGGAGATCAGGTCAAACATGAGGATGTCCTGCCTTCTCTTCGTCGCCATATCGATCGTCTCGTTCTTGGTCAACATTCTACAGCACTATAACTTCGGGGCCATGGGGGAGTACTTGACAAGACGGTGAGGCAGCGGATGCTTTCCCAGATTCTCACGTTTGAATTTGGGTGGTTCGATCGGGACGAGAACTCTGCTGGTGCCATCTGCTCGCGACTCGCCAATGATGCCAATGTGGTCAACAGTGTTGATGCAAACAACTTTTTACCGTGACCTAGGAATGGGCGGCTTTGACTCCGAGATTCCGAGATCGTCACGGTTGGATTCGGGCCGATCGAGGTTGCGGTTCTCCGACGGTGTCCCGGTCGGGAAGAGATGAGAGGGAGAGGCTCTGCCACCCAGAAGCATTGTCTGGACCTATCCCTGCACAAAGGCGGATCGGAGGATACTCCGCCCGACCCCTCCGAAAGTCAGCTTTTTCCTCAGGATAATAAGGATTCCAGAGTTCTTCCTGGTGCACCAGTTAGCGGATAGTGGAAAAAGTAAGGCCCCCCTGACGGGACTCTTAAGTGGCTTATATAGATAGGGCGATTGATGTGTTTCTGGTTGCGTCTGAGGGTGGCGCACACACCTGGCTCCATAGGCTGACGCCATGGTTGACCCTCACACGGACCTGGGGAGGGGCAGAGGAAGATGATGTCGGAGAGTCGACCCCTGCCACAGTTGAACGCAGGAGGGGCTATGACGTCACCCAAGTGCGATCCACAGGAGCCGGCGTCACGTCACATTTAATACCCATAACACTGCCCCCCTCGAAGAAAGCCCCTCTGCGCTGGCTGGCTGAGGGCCGGGTCACATTTGCGGATCCCGGTCACAGTTTAGGTAGGCGGGAAATCGCGATTGTGGCCTGACTTAGAGCGGGGTGAACACTCCGCCGCCTGGCATATAAATGGTCGAGTAGCCGCTCAAGACCGAGAAGATCGAGCCGCCGCCCGTGATGTAAATGGTCGAGCAGCCGCTCAAGACCGAGAAGACCGAGCCGCCGCCCGGGATGTAAATGGTCGAGCAGCCGCTCATGACCGAGAAGACCGAGCCGCCGCCCGGGATGTAAATGGTCGAGCAGCCGCTCAAGACCGAGAAGACCGAGCCACCGCCCGGGATGTAAATGGTCGAGTAGCCGCTCAAGACCAAGAGGACCGAGCCGCTGCCCAAAATGAAAATGGTCGAGCAGCCGCTCAAGACCGAGAAGACCGAGCCACCGCCCGGGATGTAAATGGTCGAGCAGCCGCTCAAGACCGAGAAGACCGAGTCGCCGCCCGGGATGTAAATGGTCGAGCAGCCGCTCAAGACCGAGAAGACCGAGCCGCCGCCCGGAATGAAAATGGTCGAGCAGCCGCTCAAGACCAAGAAGACCGAGCCGCTGCTCGGAATGAAAATGGTCGAGCAGCCGCTCAAGACCGAGAAGACCGAGCTGTCGCCCGGCATATAAATGGTCGAGCAGCCACTCAAGACCGAGAAGACTGAGCCGTCGCCTGGGATGTAAATGGTCGAGCAGCCGCTCAAGACCGAAAAGACCGAGCCACTACTCGGAATGTAAATGGTCGAGCAGGAGTCCCGCGGCCCTTGTGCCGTTTCGGAAACCGTTCACACGAGCGCAGTTACGGGAATCGAGGGGGCATTGGCGTGCCACCCAAGTTACCCGCTTGGGTGGCCGACACGTCACGTCCCCATTAATATCGCGTCGTCGTTTGGACTGCACGAGATGATGTAGGTCGGAGGTATGCACGGTGATATGCTGTCGCCTACTTCGGGAGACGAAAGGGCGAAGCCTTTCCGTCTTTAAATAACGCACGTTATGACACTCTATAACTTTTTATCAGTGGAGTTATCTGCCTCGAGTCCTGCCGTCTCCTTCTTCCGAACCTTCTTCCTTGGCCTCGGCATCCCTCGCCACCCTTCAGTCGACTTTTTCATCGTAGGTCAGTAAAAAATGACTTCCTCTCCCGCTTCTTCCTCCTCCACTTCTTCCTCTTCTGCTTCTTCCTCTTCTTCCCCTTCCGTCTTCGCTCGTGCTCCGAACCTTCCACCTTCTCCGCCTTCAAACCGTTCTTCTAATGAGGAGGTGGTGCGTGCGCTGGAGGCCCTAATGTGGCCGCACGATGAAGATTCCACCCTTAGTGGTTCCTCCTTAGGGATCCTCCGGAAGCGCTATAGCATCCCGGAGGATTGCATCCCGTCCCCAGAGGCTTCGCCTTGACCCTTAATGCCCTCGAGGCAGGTCTGCGTCTCCCTCTACACTCTGTCATAGTTTCTTGCCTTTCTTTGTGGCGAATCTCGCCGTCCCAAGTGACGCCCAACTCTTGGCGCTATCTCGTGGCGTTTTTGGAGGAATGTCATTACGCCGACATCACCCCGACCCGAAACCTTTTCCTCTCGTGTTTTCGCCTCTTCAAGGGGTCGGGAGGATATTTTTTAGCCGCCTGGCCAGGATTCTGAGTCAGTGGAGCCCCTACAAACAATAAAGGATGAAAGAGACGCTTCTTCTATGTCCGTTGTGAAAAGGATTGGGGTTTTGGAGTTCGATGGTCCGCAAGGGCCATTGATAATACGACCCCGAAATTGAACGCCGAAGAGCGTCAATACTTGGAGAGACTGAGGGGAATTCTTCCCTCCTCTCAGGCCATCCGCAATATGTCGAAACGATGGCTAGCCAAAGCGGGACTCAGCCCGAGCTCTCGGGGTAGGTCTGCCTCATTCGTTGCATATGTATTCGCAACATTTATCTGACGTCGTCCGGTCCCTCGTTCCTCACAGAAATGGTAAACTTGCGGGCGCTTCATGGTGGGCAGACTTCGGCAGGTTCGTCCCCACGTCCGTCACCCATCCCAAAGCGAGGGGGGAAAGATTCCCCACTAGTGGTTGAGGAGGAGCGACCGAAGAAAAAGTCCAAGGTCGTGGGTGCCCAGGGCCCTAGGGCGCCGGCTTCCCATCCTGAGGATGCGACCAGCGAGCAGACCGACTGCCCGGGAGCACCCATTCTGCCAGAGGGGGCCGGGCCCAGTCAAACGCCAACCGGGAAGAACCTTCGCCCGCCGGCCGTAAGAGACTTATGCCAGATTCCGTCGGGCAAGGAGGAGCCCTTTCTTGCTCGGGTGATGGGAGATGTCCCACCGGGGGAGGCGAGCGACCCTTTAGTTGCCCGCTGGGGAGGGTTGTCGCGGGGGGACAAGGTATGGGTTGGGGGGAACCCCTCGGCCTCATACCTCCGGGGGGCGCTTCATCCTAATATAGCTCGGGATTTGTACACGCTCCCCTCGGAGGCTCTAATCGCCAAGTCAGCCAAGTCGGTGATGTGGGTAAGCGTCGTCCCTGATACCCCTCATTAGCTTTTCTTGGTGTTGTTTTTACCGTGTTGTCTTGTGCAGAACCTCCATTACACCACCGCTTTAATCGACCGGATGCGCGATGTCGGTCGGGTCATCGGCGGTCTCTGCGAGCGCAATTCCGAATTGCGCCGTCAGTTAGAGGAAGTCCGGTCTCGGCCCGCCCGATCCGGGCGGCCGAGAAACGGGCGACTGATTTGGACGTGGAGGTGGCTCGTCTTAACGCCGAGCTCGAGGCCGCGAACTCATCTTCCGCCAACCTGCAAAAACTATTGCGGATGGAGAAGCTGGAGAACCGCCTTCGCAAGACGGAGGCCTCTGACCTAGCCATGAAGCTGGCTTCGAAGGAGGCCGAAGCCAAAGCTTCCTCGGAAGCACTTGCCGAGGCAGAACGTCTCTGACCAGAAAGGGAGCGGGAGGCGATTGAACGCTACAAAAAATCTGAGGGGTTTCTTCTCGATTTGGACCGGACGGGCCGAGTATCCTATGAATATGGATACAAGGTTGCCTTGGCTCGCTTCCGAGCGTGCCCTCCGGGTTTCGCAATTGAGGAGAACCCCTTCACCTCCCGTCCCGAGGATCTGGAGGTGAATATACCCAAGGAGATCCCCTTCGATGATAGCATAGAGGGGGCGAGCTCTTAAGGGATATTTTGTTTTGTGTCTGTTTTCTTTTGACCATGTGTTCCTTCTCCTTTTTTAAGGATGAATTTTGTATTTGAAATTTCAGTAATCAAATGTTCGCCTTTCTGTTAGTCTTTGATTTCGTTGTGAAAACTTTACACAAAGTATTTCTTGAGGTTCTGGGCGTTCCAGGTCCTCGGCACATGTTGTCCCGACATTGTCGTAAGTTGGAACGTACCCGGTCGGATGACCTTAATGATGCGGTAAGGCCCCTCCCACTTAGGCGTGAGTTTGTCTCTCGAGCGGATTGGGTCACTTACCTCAGCTTTACGTAATACTAAGTCTCCCAACCCGAGGGGTCGAGGGCGAACTCTTTTGTTGTAATTTCTGGCGACGCTTCGGTTGTAGGATAGGGTTTTTAGGTGAGCGTCGGCTCTGCGTTCTTCGAGCAGGTCTAACCCGGCTCGAACTCCCTCGGTCGACGTCGGTTCTTCAAAGGCTTCCACCCGGGGAGTCGGAATGATCACCTCGGCTGGCAGAACCGCTTCCGTGCCGAATGCCAATCAGACGGAGATTCGCCCGGCGCTGGGGTGGTTCGCAGAGACCACAGGATACTCGGTAGCTCGTCGACCCAGCTCGATCGGGCTCTCAAGGTTCTTTTCTTAAGCCCATCAAGGATCGATCGGTTTGTTACCTCGGCGAGACCGTTGGTCTGAGGGTGAGCCACAGAGCTAAACCTCAACTGTATCCGGTAATTCGCGTAGAATTCCCTGAACCGAGTGCTAGCAAACTGAGTACCATTATCGATGACGATGATTCTGGGGAGGTCGAATCGAGTCACGATATTCCTCCACAGAAACCGCTCGACTTGACGAGCCATGATCATCGCCAGTGGCTCGGCTTCCACCCATTTGGTGAAATAATCGACTCCCACGATAATGTATCTCCACTGCCCGGACGCTGGGGGAAATGGTCCGAGGAGGTCCATCCCCCATTGTGCGAAAGGCCAAGCGCAATCCAAAGAGGTGAGCGGGACTGCGGGGTGCTGGGGGGCTCGGGCGTGGTGCTGGCATGCGTCGCATTGCCATACGTAGGCCTTGGCGTCCCGATGTAACGTTGGCCAATAATAGCCTTGACGTAATATTTTGAATGCCAAGGCTCGGCCGCCCATATGCTCCCCACAGATCCCGTCGTGGACCTTGGCGAGGACCAACCCTGCCTCAATGGGATCCAAACATCATAACAGGGGGCGAGAGAATGACCTTCTGTAGAGCTGGTTGCCAATCTCGCAATACCATGCCTGGGTTCGGCGAAGGCGTCGCGCCGCGACGTCATCGGTAGGAAGGACGCCTTTGCGCTTATACCTCAGCATCTCCTGTATCCATGTGATCGGGGGGACTGGGGCTCCGGGTTCGCCTATCACCATAGTAGCTACAACTCGGTGCAGAAGCTCCTCGACCTCGGGGTGTTCCCCGAAGTCCGACCCCGAGGCTAACTTTGCGAGCGTGTCCGCTCGCTCATTCTGGCACCTGGGGATTCTAGATAGCGTAAAACAGGAAAAACTAGCGGTCTGGGCTCTTACCTCCGTCAGGTATTTGGACATGGTTGGATCCCGAGCTCGGTATTCTCCGCTGAGTTGCTCGGCGACAAGTTGTGAATCGGTGAGGACGTGGACAGCTCCTAGCTGCATCTCGGCTGCCAGGCGGAGGCCTGCTAAGAGCGCCTCGTACTCCGCCTTATTGTTAGTGGCCTCAAAGCCGAAGCGGAGAGAGCACTCGAACGAGCGCCCATCAGGGGCTTCCAATATAAGTCCAGCTCCGGCGCCCTTCGAGCCGGACGATTCGTCAACCCGCAGGACCCAGTCCTCTTGAACCTACTCCGGACTCTGCGTCCCTGATTGAGTTAACTCTGAGATGAAGTCGGCTAAGGCCTGTGCCTTGATGGCGGTTCTTGGTTTGTACTGCAGGTCGAACTCGGACAGCTCCACCGACCACTTGAGGAGGCGCCCTGCCATGTCAAACTTCGACAGAACCTGACGCAGCGGTTGGTCGGTCATTACCTCGATCGCATGAGCTTGAAAATAGGGGCGTAGCTTCCGGGCCGTGAGGATGAGTGTGAGCGCCAACTTCTCGATGGGTGGGTAGCACTCTTCTGGTCCTCGTAGGACATGACTGACGTAGTAAACCGGGAGCTGCTTTTCGGGGGTCTCTTTGACCAGCACCGAGCTCACTGCATGTTGAGACGCCGCCAAGTAGATGTAGAGATTCTCTGGGGTGGAGACCGAGGTAAGGCGAGGAAGGGCAGATAAGTGCTACTTTAGATGCGCGAGGGCTTCCTCGCACTCCGCCGTCCATTGGAAGTTCTTCGGGTCCTTTAAGACTCGGAAGAAGGGAAGACATTTGTCTCCCGATCGGGATAAAAACCGGGCTAGGGCTGTAATCCTTCCGTTCAGACGCTGGAGCTCCTTGACCGTTCGGGGGGCTTGCATGTTGACAATTGCTTGGACCTTTTCCGGGTTAGCATCGATTCCCCTCTCGTGTATGATAAATCCGAGGAATTTGCCCGAGGTCACGCCAAAAGCGCATTTTGCCGGATTAAGGCGCATCCCGTATCTCCTCAATGTGGCAAATGTCTCCCTCAGGTCGGCGAGGTGGGCTGATCCCGTTCGGCTTTTCACGATCATGTCGTCGACATAGACTTCCATGTTTCGCCCTATCTGACGGGCGAATATCTTACTTATTGTCCTCTGATATGTGGCTCCGGCGTTCTTTAATCCGAACGGCATAACCTTGTAAAAATAAGCTCCTTGGTGGGTGTGGAAGGCCGTGTGCTCTTGATCCTCGAGCGCCATCCGAATCTGGTTGTAGCCGGAGAAGGCATCCATAAATGAAAAGCGGGCGTGCCCAGCGGTTGAATCGACCAATTGGTCAATCCTCGGCAAGGGGTAGCAATCCTTCGGGCAAGCACGATTAAGATCGATGTAGTCAACACACATCCTCCAGCTTCCATTAGGCTTTTTCACGAGGACTACATTGGACAGCCATTGCGGGTACCTGATCTCTTCAATGAAGCCGGCCGCCAAGAGTCGCTCCACCTCCTTTTGCACAGGTTGCTGCTGCTCGGGGGCCTGAGCCCTCGGTCTTTGTTTTACCGGGCGTGCGATCGAGGAGATGCATAGACGGTGTTGAGAAACTTCTGGATTGATTCCTAGAATGTCGGTAGAGGTCCAAACAAAGATGTCGGTATTTTCCTGGAGGAGGCTGATGAGCTGAGCCTGCTCCTGCATGTCGAGTTTCGAACCGATCCCGACCGTCCGGTCGGGACGACTTTCCTGCAGAGGGATGTCGACCGTGGGCTCCATCGGTTCGGGACGCTGTACCAGACGCTTGGATTCACGGGGGTCGTCGAGGGGCTGCTCCAGTCTCCTTCTCTTGCCCAGGGAGATCGCCGTCAGGTAACACTACCTGGATTCCCGAGGACTCCCCCGGACTTCCCCGACCCCGACGCTGGTCGGGAATTTTAGAGTCCGATGATATGTGGAGATGACAGCTCTTATCCTGTTGAGGGTGGGTCGTCCTAAGATGGCATTGTACGCCGTGGGGAGATCGACCACCAAAAAGGTCGCCAACACCGTCTTCGTCTTCGGTGAGTCCCCGAGAGTTAAAGGGAGGGTGACCGCACCTTATGGTGAGATTGAGTCGCCGGTGAACCCAGTGAGCGCCGAATATAAGGGCTTCAAGGCGTCCTTCGGTAGTCCCAGCTTCAGGAATGCGTCGAGGTAAAGAATGTCAGCTGAACTGCTCGTGTCGACCATAATCCTTCTCACTTGTGCGTTGACGATTCTGGCCGACACTATCAGCGCATCGTCATGCTCCGGTCATCCTGTGTCCTCGGACGGGAACATTATTTCTGGCTCGGGAACGGGTTCGTGCTCCTCGATCGTGATGGCACGGGCGTAGGCCTTCCGTGCGGAGGTGCTGTTTCCTCCGGAGACCGGTCCACCAGTGATTACATCGATGTGTCGCTCGACCGGACCTTCAGGGTGCGGGGAGGGTTCCCGCTCTTGTCGGATGTAGGGGCCTAAATGACCTCTACGTATCAATTCCTCGATCTGCCTCTTCAGCTCGTAACACTCCTCCGTGTCATGCCCATTCTGTCGATGGAAGCGGTAGTAGCGGGTACGATCCGCCAACGCTCGCAAGCTCGTCATCGGATGGGGAGGCCTGAGCATCCCCTTCTCCTTTATCTGAAGGAATATTTGCGTACGAGACGCATTTAAGAGGGGAGGCGGGAGCCCCGACGCGGAGGGACCGAGTGATCCATCTTGCGCCTTGGCTGCGCAGGTTGCTGCCCGGATGCCGTTCCTGCTCGGGACGATTCTGGACGCCCTCTTTGTCGTTCTTCTCTTCTTCCCGACATCCAGGCCTCGGCCGCTACATATTGGTTTGCCCGTTGAAACATCTCTGCGATCGAGGCGGGGGGTCGCTCCACAAGAGACCAGTAAAACCTCGAGGGTCGTAGCCCTATCATGAATGTCTGCATCAACAATGATGGGTGGGCGTCAGATAACCCCCGAATCTCCGTGGTGAACCGACGCACGAAATGAGAGAGAGGTTCGTCCTCCTTTTGATTCAATCCCAGGAGGAGGCCGATAGATGGCTTCGAACGCTTGAATGCCAGAAAATTTAGCTCGAAATCCTTGGCGAGCTGTTCGAAAGAAGTGATCGTCCTGCACTTCAAAGTGCTGTACCAGGTACGGGCTGGCCCTTTTAGTGTGGTGGGGAACGCTCAGCACATTAAGGCGTCGGAGGTTCCGTATAAAGCCATCTGAGCTCGAAAGGCGGTGACATGATCCGCCGGGTCGCTGGCTCCATCATAAAGATCGATGGAGGGTAGGCGAAAGTTCAGGGGCACCGGGTAGTCCCGTATGTCGCTTATGAACGGGGACTCCCAGTGACCTCCTCCCTTTGCTCCCCCTTAGACTTCCGGACGTCCCTCTGTACCTCGTCCAAATGCTAGCAAACGGAACGAAGCTGGGCTCGGAATAAGTCCGTCGAGTCCGAGGAGACTGCCTCGGGTTCAGCTGGGATACCCGGGTTTCCAAGGACCCGGATTCCGTCCGAAATCGGATGAGACACGGGTGAGGATGGCTGCGTGGGGGGCGCATCGCGGGCCCGCAGGGGAGGCCCGGGCCTTTGGTTCTCTAGCGCTCCAGTGGTCCGAGGAAGGAGGGGGACGACGGCCTGCACCATCTCTGCTAACGCTTAAACCTGTTGGGTGAGATCCCGAAAGGCTTCCGCGGTGACGGGTGAAGGGGTAGTGGGGACACCCTCAGGCGGAAGGAGTGCAGGGATTGTTGAACAAACGCTAGTAGCGTTCTGAGGTTGAGGCGGGGTCATCCCTCCTCGTTCTGGAGGGAAGAGAAGCTTCCGCCGAGGCTACCCCAGGATGGAGCTCCCCGCCCAGGTGCTCGTCGGGGTTAACCAGGTGATCCCTCGACATGCCCTCCTTCTAGCGTCAATTTGTTAATGCAAATAACTTTTTACCGTGGCCTAGGAATGGGCGGCTTTGACTCCGAGATTCCGAGGTCATCGCGGTTGGGTTCGGGCCGGTCGAGGTCGCGGTTCTCCGACGGTGTCCCGGTCGGGAAGAGATGAGAGGGAGAGGCTCTGCCACCCGAAAGCGTCGTCTGGACCTATCCCTGCACAAAGGTGGGTCGGAGGATACTCCGCCCGACCCCTCCGACGCTCAAGTCAGCTTTTTCCTCAGGAGAATAAGGATTCCAGAGTTCTTCCTGGTGCACCAGTTAGCGGATAGTGGAAAAAGTGAGGCCCCCCTGGACATGACTCTTCAGTGGCTTATATAGATCGGGCGATTGATGTGTTTTTGGTTGCGTCTGAGGGTGACGCACGGACCTGGCTCCGCAGGCTGACGCCGTGGTTGACCCTCGCACGGACCTGAGGAGGGGCAGAGAAAGATGATGTCAGAGAGTCGACCCCTACCATAGTTGAACGCAGGAGGAGCTATGACGTCACCCAGGTGCGATCCACAGGAGCCGGCGTCACTTCATATTTAATACCCATAACAAATAGCAATCTCCGTTAGCAGCTAGGCGTCCATAAGTACTTCGTTCTCTAATCTGCATCTCTCTCCTCTTGCAGGTTCGAATGCTGGTGCGGGATCGGATGTCTTTGATCATTCAGGCGGTCTCTGCAGCGACCATAGCATGCACGTTGGGTCTGGTCATTGCATGGAAGCTGGCCCTCATCTTGATCGCCATCCAACCGCTGATGATAGCATGCTACTACTACCGTATGGTTATTATTAGGAGCATGTCCAAGAAGGCTATCGAGTCACAGTCGGAGAGCTGCAAGGTGGCTGCCGAATCTGTCGCGCTGCCGAATCTGTCGCCAACCTTCGTACCGTCACCGCGTTCTCGTCGCAGGATCGGATTCTCCACCTGTTCGGAAGAACCCAAGAGGGCCCGAGCAGGGAAAGCGTCCGGCAGTCCTGGTTAGCCGGCATCGTCCTCGGCGTCTCCCAGGCTCTCATGAGGTTCAGCTGGTCTCTTGCCTTTTGGTATGGCGGCAGGCTCATGTTTCATGGCCACATCACCGCCGAGGCTCTCTTTCAGAATATCCTCATCCTGGTTAGCACAGGTCGTGTCATCGCGGAGGCCGGCTGCATGACATCGGACCTCGCCAACGGAGCAGATGTCGTCGGCTCGGATCTGTTTTCTCAGTGATTGACCGGCTCACCCACATTGAACCCGAAGATGACAAAGGCCATCGCCCGGAGAAACTGATCGGCGATGTTGACATCTGCCAGGTTGACTTCGCATTCCCAGCGCGGCCGGACGCACTCATCTTTAGAGGCTTTTCCCTCGCCATATAGGCCGGCAAGTCGACTGCGCTGGTGGGGCAAAGCGGTTCGGGCAAATCGACCATCGTCGGACTCATAGAGCGATTCTATGACCCGCTCAAGGGGACGGTGGAGATCGATGGCAGGGACGCGAAGTCGTACCATCTCCGGTCGCTGAGGAAACACATCGGGCTGGTGGGACAAGAGCCGGTACTCTTCGCAAGGACGATCAGAGAGAACATTGCTTACGGCATGGAGGGACCGACCGAGGGCGAGATCGACGCGGCGAGGACGGCCAACGCGCATGACTTCATCGGCGGCCTCAACGACGGCTACGACACGTTCTGCGGGGAGAGAGGGGTGCAGCTGTCGGGCGGGCAGAAGCAGCGGATCGCCATCGCGAGGGCGGTGCTGAAGAACCCGGCGATCCTGCTGCTGGACGAGGCGACGAGCGCGCTGGACAGCCAGTCGGAGAAGGTGGTGCAGGCGGCGTTGGAGAGGGTGGTGGCGGGGAGGACGAGCGTGGTGGTGGCGCACAGGCTGAGAACCATTCACAACTGTGACCTCATTTCGGTGATAGAGAAGGGGGTGGTGGTGGAGAAGGGGACGCATGCCTCGCTGCTGGCCAAGGGATCCAAGGGATCGTACTATAGCTTGGTTAGCCTCCAACAAGGGAACATGGGTGTATGAACGCGGCCATGGAAGAGCTGCCAAAGTCGTAACTCTGTTCTCGTCTGTGCGCTCCATTCACCTGCCTCCTTGTCACGTTGCCTGTCGAGCATTAACAGCGGAGGAGAGGACGTGGGCCATGGCAGCGCAAGAGGATGGCGACAGGAGCCCGGAGGCCACCTCCCTCTTACGTTAAACTCAAACTCATCAGCCAGGTCAACTTTTTGCTCCCCTTCATGACGCTCTCTTCTCTTGTGGCTCTGGCATCTTTCTTTCATGGCATTCGCATCTTTTCTATGTACTCGGGCTACACCGATGTTCGTGTTCGGTTGATGTTTTTGCAAGAAGATATATGGTGACGAGATCGATTTTCTCTGCAAGATATGCCTGTTTGATCACCATTTCAGCCGTTTACATATTTGTTTCAGAAGAAAGAACATTGTGAAGGGGAGCAGAAAGCCCACCTGGCTGATGACTTTGAGTTCAACGCAAGAGGGTGATTCAAGCTGCTACTTCAAACTCTTAACAGTGGTTTGGTTTACAATATCATCTGCTCTTGTGGCTTTGGAACAATGGTTTATTTGTAGCGATCTTTCTTCGAACAGTTTATGATCTTAAGGACCAAAAACATTATCTTTGTTCTCAGACGAAGTCTACGCGGAAACAAACTAAAGCTGGAATGCTTTCTTGTGGTTTTTCTTAGGATTGAAATCGTGTCTTTATTAATATGAGGCGAAATGCCAAACTGAAGAAACTGATGAAGGCTCGTTGTAAGCGGAAGGGCATCATCTCCAACGCTCTCGCCTTCCTGTTTGAAGCTGAGAAGGTCAATAGGAATCAGACTCCTAATGAAGTATGTACGCAAAACTGTCTCTGGTTGCTTCAAATGCTTGCTTGCCTGGCTGCCTTCGCCGCTGTGCTAACAGTATATGGTGTTCTCAGCTGGGATTGGAAGATAATGCAGAAATCGATGGCATGGCACACCAAATTGGTGGCGGAACAAATCGACTAGTGTATCTGCGAACAACAGTTGGTCATCTTTTTATCGTTGTTTTCCATGTGAACTTTGTGTACTCTGACGGTAACTTTTGGGATGATATCAAGCAATCAAAAGGTTGACATTGCTCAATGTAGTTGTTACATTGATGCTATCGAACTGCCGGTTGAAGAATGACTAACAACAAGACCCAATAAAGCAAATTATATGGACTTTTTTCCTTACAAAAATATTTATGCATTTAGAAATGCTAAGATAAATTTGAGACCTGGAATTTTTTTTCTGTATTTACATTGAAACAGTTGTTAGATACAAAAGAAACCAAGACATCGTATCAAAATGGCAACAAGAAACCATTAATTCCAAACGGAAAATAAGCATCTCATCAATTCAAGAAAATACAGGAATTTTATCTCTAAAAGGCAACATCTAAAATTGTACTTAAAATGAGCTTTTTGAGGATTGATCTTATTTTTATGTGAAATATCAAGAAGTATCAGCAGGTGACACATAAAAAATATATAGTGGGTTGGATTGGTACAAAACATTTACATTGTCTTACCGTTGGTAATTTGACTTTAATCATTTTTAGCCATCGGGTTGAAGGCTCATTCTATCTAAATCATGAGGAGAGAGAGATATTAAAATTAGGAGAAAGAATAAAATAGAAGTGGTATGTTTTATATGACATTTAAACAAGTTCACATTCTATAATATTTTCTTAGCTAGTTTTTTTAAAATTTGTATGGGTGATATATAAATGAGTGAATTATTTTTATTTTTTTCTAGAAGGTGTTTCCCTAATAGGACCCTAGCAGGGTTGGGTCCTACTCAACCATGTAGCAGCTAATAAAAACCCTGTGAGAGTATAATAAACCCTACCTAGTCGCCTCTATCCTATAAAGAAGAGAAGCTAGGGTTTACATTTGGGTCTTTGAGTTTCTTAGCCGTCGCCCCCCTTGTTATTGGGCCGGCCTGCTAAGGTTGAGGGTAAATTGGGTAGTTCACTTAGGAAGCAGCCCCTAGGGTTAGAGTTTGGAGCCCTATATAAGTATGTAGCCTCCATCTCTTGAGAATAAGAAGAATCATCTATAATTGCAGTCACTAGGCTACTTAGAGGGTGGAACCCCTATAGTGTTCCAAGGGTTGATCCCCCTCAAAAATCAATCTACATAGAATTTCTCTGGGGTTCTATCATCTGGTATCAGAGCAGCGATCTTGCTGCTTTTGCTACCATCCCTATCGCCCACCATGAACCAAGCAATTCCCACAATTGCTCTTGACGTCGCCGTCTCCACCTTCATCTTCCGCTATAGATCAAATCAATCTACTGTCGTTGCTTCCAATTGCATCAGAGATCTGGTATTCTCCTATCACTAATACCTTTTGCTGTTGCAATTTACCATTCAAAGTATCAAAAAAAAGTCTTACTATCTATCTCTTACTGTGAATTCCTTTCATCGTAAAAGTTATCATCTTTGCGAACGAAGGATTGCTGCAGAATATTTCAATCGTATATTGCTGCCTTTAAACTGATCTATTACTATCCTTTTTGAATGAAATTTCTTGAGCATCTCATAGATCATCTTGGCTTTTATTTAGGATTGACCTATCATGGAATTCATCCCTGAAACATTACTGTGTTACTACAAGTTTTTGTTGCAAACCGTTGAAATATTTTGATGAGAATTCTACTATCGCAATTTGCACTGAATTCTTTATTATTATGCTATCGAAATTTTCTTGATCCAAGTTGTCTTCCTTGTTGTTATTTAAATTGAGATTATGTTGTCAAATCCCCTCCTCAAATTTTTGGGTTTTCACTAGAAATTTTATCGAGAAACCGTTGTTTCTTCAATGACAATTCTGCTCTTATGAGACAGCGCATATCAGCAGCAACTTCCACTGAATTCTGTCAAATCTCTACTTCCATCTACCATAGATCTAAAACTCTCTTCCCTAACCTTCATCCACTACCATCTCAGCCCAAAACTCCGTCAAATCGTAGCCCCAAACCGCACCCAAAATAGTCATAAAATAAGCCTCAACTGCAGCCTACATCCACCAATCCACAAACTCTTTCGCCCACCACTTCCCTCAAACAATACATGCCTTTAACCCAACAACAAAAGAGAAATCTTAATATTATAGATCTGGAGGTATATACTATGGCATTTGAGGAGATAATCAATGCTAAGTTCAAAGCCTTCGAGACGCGAATGGACGAGAAGATTTGGACCCTCTTTGTCGAACTCAGTTTGGGTCGACCATCGAGCCCAAAGAAATCACATCAAGGAGAGAGCTCTGATCGAAGAGATGACTTTCAAGAGAGGGGAAGCTCTATAACCGATTCCTAATACCCATGCATGAGGATGGACTTCCCTAGATGAGAAGAAGGAGACCCGATTAGGTGGATCTCGCGTGTGGAGCGATATTTTCGGTACCACAAAATCACGGACACATCTATGATGGAAATTACAGCTATACATCTTGAAGGGGATGTCATACCATGGTTTGATTGGTTTGAACATACTCATAGAGTCCTCTCATGGTGATAATTCAAAGAAGGACTACTGATCCGCTTCGGACCAACTGATTACGAGAACATCGATGGACAACTAGCGAAGATCCGACAAACCTCCACCATTCAGGAGTATCAAACTAGGTTTGAATGGTTATCTAATCAAACTTATGATTGGTCTAAAAAATAGCTATTGGGAACGTTTATTAAGGGCTTGAAGCCGAAAATCCAAGAAGAAGTTAAAGTGCGACAACTATACAAGCTTATGGCAGCCATCTCTTTCGCACGACTTCAAGAGGAGATATTGAACCACGAAGCCCAGAGGACTAGGGTCGCTCCCCGACTAGTAGTACCAAAGCTCTCAGCCCCCGTACTGTCAACCAAGCTCCCGCACCAAAATAGTTGACAAGAGAAGAGCCTTAGAAATGATCTATAAAGGGGTTAAGTTGGCATTGCGATGAGCCATAGATTCGTGAGCATCACTGTAAAAAGGGGAGAATTCTTGTGATCGAACTACTAGTCATAGGTGCCCTGCAAACCAATCACATAAGTGATGGCACTTGTGACTTGATATGCACTTTTTCTCTTTACTTATTATTAGGCGTGTTGTATATATTGTGATATCCTTGGATCTGTGCAATTGGAATCGGATCATAATGAGATCACGATAACGAGACCGATTCACCTTTAAACACAGATCCTGAATTATCCTGGTCATAGGTTACTCGAGAAGGACATCGAGATAACCGGATAGACTTATGTGCTATATACCCGTCCATATGATGGAGGTAGCTGGTCTCATAGCTACTCGTGTGGAGACACTAAGGGTACAGTGTAAGTGCTCATTGGGGAATGAGTTCACTGATTGATCCGCCTACGGAATGATGGATGGTTATTGATACCTCATGTCAGACAGCGATTCCGTAGTCCTAGTAATGTATCTGTTCCTTAGACTTGAGACACCAAGGATGTCTTGTATGAGTACTCCACTCTTTGATACCGGACTTATAGGTTTGGAAAGTTTCAGATCTAGTATAGCCGGTCATTGGGAGTGGTAGCCAACCTTACAAGGGTTATTGAGTGTCAATAGAGGATTATCCGCTCTCAGTATCATAAGAGGAATATCTCATGTGTTCTTGCTCGAACAAATCCTTAGCCAAGGTTATTCGGATTGAGAGAGAAAAAGTTCTCCGGGAGAATCCGACAAGAGCAAGACTCGAGGAGAGACCGTATGGGCCTGACAGCACCATGCCCGGTATAGGATCTCTAGGATATTAGATATATGAGGGACTATAGATACATGGTAACTGAGGATAGATAGGTCCAAAGAATTAGATTCTCCTGTATCGTCTGGGGGCCGCGACATAGTAGCATGGTACGTCCGTAGTCGATGAGTTGGGTGAATTATTATAGAGATAATAATTCACTAAGTCAGAAGGAGTTCTGATAAGTATGACTCACGGCCAGCTTGATACTGGGCCTAGAGGGCCATACACATATGGTAGGTGTTGCGATGAGTAGAGGTTCGGATATGAGATATCCGTTGAATCCCCTATCTTATTGGATATCTATTAAGCCCCTGAATTATTGGATCCTGAGATGAGATCCAATAATTGCTAATAAGAGATTATTAGGTAGAGACCCACTAATCCAAGTGGCTTGGGTAATTGGATGGAGATCCAATACCCAATAGGGCAAAAGATCCATTAGGGTATTCAGGGGGCCTCTATAAATAGGAGGGAACCAAAGCTCTATAGGTTGAGAGTTTCTTTTGGTAGCCACCTCCTATTCTCCTCTCGAGAGAGAGAGGTGCATCGTCGCAATCCCTGCCGTGTGAATATTGCTAGAGAGGAGGATGCTTAACCTCCTTCATCCTCTCCCACAGATCTATAGAAATTCAAGGATATACGATCTCCCTAGGTATCTTCTCTTACACGTGCAGTTTTACGAATTTGTTTTTGATGCACCAATCTTTGCACGACGACGGAAACTTTCTACGAAAAATCTGGGGTTTTGTTTTCTATTCTTCCGCTGCGCATGTGATGTCGCTCCCCTAACGGATTTCCCAACACGAACTAGTGGAAGAACAGGTCATTGAATAGTCAAAAGAGAGCCTTGAACATAAGGAAGGAGATGCGGAAGAAGAACCACAATCGATCGACTTTATGGTACACGCATTAGCAGGCTACTCAAATTCGCAAACGATAAAAGCTGGAGGCCTTCTCAAACAATAACCAATCATCATTCTCATCGACACGGGCAACACAAATAACTTCCTAAACAGTAAGGTCGATGCTCGGATAGGGCTCCACATGGAAGGCTGTAGCAAGTTCGACGTAAAGGTCACCGATGGCCGAATCCTAAAGTACGACCAAAGATGCTTGCAGGTGAAACTATTATTGCAAGACCAAGAAATTGTCGCTGACTTCTTCCTCCTACCAATTGATGATTATGAAGCTGTGCTAGGCAAAGAATGGCTGACAACGCTAGGTGATGTCTCTTGGAATTTTTCTAAATTAATTATGAAATTCTACTGCAAAGGCAAACATGTCACCCTACGCGGGAAGCGCGGAAGCAACATAACCACTATTTCGACCCAACGAATCGAGAAAGTTTTATACAAGATAAATGGTGGCTTTTTGATGCATCTCCAGCAGCAACCAAAGGGGAAGAGAATAGAAATTGAAGATGAAAATCTCACCCAATTGCTTGTTGAATTTGACAATGTTTTTACCGAACCGCATGGTCTTCCTCCTACTCGACAATATGACTACCGAATTCTAATTCTTCTGGGCAAACTACTAGTGAACACTCGGCCATACCACTATCTTCATCTCCAGAAGGATGAGATTGAGAACATCGTAAAGGAGATTCCTGAAACAAGGGTGATTCGGCCAAGCTGCAGCTCCTATTCCTCACTGGTACTATTTATATGCAAGAATGATGAAACTTGGCGGATGTGCATCAACTACCGAGCTCTAAATAGCATCACCGTCAAGGATAAGTACCTAATACCAGTGGTGGATGAACTTCTTGATGAGTTAAGAGGAGCTCGAGTCTCCATGAAGTTGGACCTTCGATCTGGTTACCACCAAATTCGGGTATGTGAAGACGACATCCCAAAAATAGCTTTCCGCACTCATAATGGCCACTATGAATTCTTGGTAATGCCTTTTGGACTCAATAATGCTCCTTCAACTTTCCAAAGTCTCATGAACGATATTTTTCAGAGCTTTCTTCACAAATTCGTGCTAGTATTTTTCGATGATATTCTTATTTATAGCCCTTCTCTTGAGACTTACTTTCAGCATTTGCGGTCTATTCTGACGATCCTTCAGGAGAATACTCTTTTTGTTAAACTATCAAAGTGCAGCTTTCTCCAAGTAAAAGTAGAGTACCTTGGGCACATAATATCAAAAGGGGTGGCAGTAGACCCAACAAAAATTGAGGCAATGCAAAGCTGGCCGAAACTTACAAATGTGAAATTGCTGTGTGGGTTCCTTAGTCTAACGGGCTACCACCGAAAATTCGTAAAGAACTGTGAGAAGATCAGTGCACCCCTCACTTCTCTACTGAAAAAAGATGCCTTCTAATGGTCGGACGAAGCTTCCGCTGCCTTCGATAAACTTAAGATAGCCATGATGACGACGTCGGTGCTAGCATTACCAGATTTCAATCGATCATTCATTATTGAGGTCGACGCATTTGGAGTCAAAATTGGGGCTATTCTCATGCAAGAGGGTTGACTGCTCACATACACTAGTAAGGTGTTGATTCCCTCCCATCAAAAAATGTCTATCTATAATAAGGAGATGCTTGTCATTATGTATGCAGTAACAAAGTGGAGACCCTACCTAATCGGTCGACGATTTCAGATTAAAACCAACCATAGGAGCCTCAAGTATTTTTTGGAGCAGAAGATATCATCCTTGGAACATTAAAAATAGGTAACCAAACTTTTAGGATTTGATTATGAAATTATTTACAAAAAGGGGAAATAAAATATTATTACAGATACGCTCTCACGGCTACCTGAGCAAGCTGAATTTAGCCGTCTCTCTTTCTACCATCGGCTTCCTTGAGGACACTAGAGAGGAATGGAAGAATGATCCAGAGACCAGCAATATCATTAAAAAATTAGAGGAGGATCCAAGCACAATAGCTCACTATACCTGGGATTCGAGGGATCTACGCTACAAAGGTCGTATTGTGCTTACACCCGACTCCTCTTGCATCAAAGTCATTCTGCACGAAATATACTCCACACCTTCAACGGGACACTCTGGATTTCTAAGAACCTACAAAAGAGTGAAGCAAAATTTTTATTAGAGAGGGATGAAAAAATTTATTTCTGAATACGTGGCACAATGTGATGTATGTCAACAGCAAAAGAGTGAAACAATGGCGAGTCCAGGGAAACTACAACCGCTACCCATACCGGACTCAGTGTGGACTGACATCTCCATGGATTTCATCGAAGGGCTGCCACCTTCCAAAGGTAAAAGCACAATCCTCGTGGTGGTTGATCAACTTACGAAATATGCTCATTTTTGCGCTATACAAAATCCTTACACTGCTACTAGTATTGCTCAAATTTTCATAGAAAATATTATTAAATTGCATAGGATGCCAAGGTCCATTATAAGTGATCATGACAGGGTCTTCACTGGAAAATTTTGGACCGAGTTATTCCAGTTGCAGGGCACCAAACTCAAGATGAGCACAGTATATAATCCATAAACTAACGGCTAAACAGAGGTAGTGAACAGGTGTTTAGAGATGTACCTTCAGTGTTTCGCCAGTGATCGACCAAAAGAGTGGACAAAATGGCTCCCCTGGGCCAAATGGTTGTATAATATTATATATCATTCATCTACAAAATGTACCATATATGAAGCATTGTATGGTCGGCCGGCCCTTGTGATTCCAAAGTATATAATTGGCTCAGCCAAGGTAGATCAGGTCGATCAAGATCTAATTAACAAGGATGAACTCCTACAATTGCTAAAGGATAATCTCTCTACCACTCAAGCCAGAATGAAACAGCAAACCGACATACGACGAAGCGAAAGAGAATTTTCAGTAGGAGATTGGGTTTATCTTTGCCTACAACCATACAAGCAACTCTCCATTAACACACAAGCCTCCATGAAGCTATCTCCATATTTTTATGTGCCTTATCAGATCATAGAGCGTAATGGAGCTGTAATGTACAGACTTAAATTACCTGAAGATGCCAAAATTCACCATATCTTCTACGTGTCATACTTGAAGCCCAAGTTGGGAGAACACGAGTCACCCCAGATCCAACTGCCCAACACCACTGATAATGGAAATATTCAAGCCCAACCACAAGCCATCCTCGACCATAGAATCGTGATGCGTTGTTGACGTCCCTCTACTGAAGTACTAGTACATTGGACTAATTTACCACTCGAAGATGCCACATGGGAATCATATGAGGAGCTAAAGTCCCGGTTCCCTGAGTTCATGCAACCTCAGCCTTGGGGACAAGACTGATTTGAAGGGGGTGGGCTTGATAGGACCCTAGCAGGGTTGGGTCCTACTCAACCATGTAGCAGCTAATAAAAACCTGAGAAAGTGTAATAAACCCCACCTAGCCGCCTCTATCCTATAAAGAAGAAAGACTAAGGTTTACATTTGGGTCTTTGAGCTTCTTAGCCGCTGCCCCCCTTGTTACTAGGCCGGCCCGCTAAGGTTGAGGGCAAATTGGGTAGTTCACTTAGAAAGTAGCCCCTAGGGCTAGGGTTTGAAGCTTTATATAAGCATGTAGCCTCCATCTCTTGGGAATAAGAAGAATCATCTACAATTACAGCCATTATGCTACTTGAAGGGTGGAACCCCTATAGTGTTCCAAGAGTTGATCCCCTTCAAAGATCAATCTACATATAATTCCTCTGAGATTCTATCATTCTCTTTCATACTTTATAAAGTATTCTTTATTTTTTATAATCTTTGAAATATTTTTCTAATAAGATAATATATTATATGGATTAATCTATATTTTGAATCAATCATTATTATGTTATGAATCGATTCATAGGGTGAATCGATTATTAGTGTATTATGAACCAATTCGATCCCCATGTAAACGAATTTTAAAATCAATTATAATATTTTTGGAGTCTTATAGTATTTTTAATACTTCTAAAAAATATTATAAATTATTCAAAAAATTATAACTGACATACTTCGTGGTCTTGCTCATCTTTGTTGCCAACCATACTGATATCTGCTTACCGAGAGAAGATTTGGGATGGGAGGCCATTCAAAGCTAACCGCTGGTTTACGAGTGAGATGACGATTTGGTCCTCCATCATCGCCAATTCAATAAGTGATGTTATGATATTTGCTTACCGAGAGAAGATTTGGGATGGGAGGCCATTCAAAGCCAATCGTTGGTTTACGAGTGAGATGACGATTTGGTCCTTCATCATCGCCAATTCAATAAGTGATGTTACATGCTCGAACATGCAACACAAGCATAGTTGGACTTAGGGTTGGGGGGCTTTTCTTGTTAGAAAATAAAGGCATGTAAGGAGAGATTGTATAGATTGATTAAGAAGAATAGTGTAATATTAGTAAATGTTGAGAGAGTATGTATAGGTGGAATTGATATATATTAACTTTTCTGATTCAAGCTAATTGTTAATAAATTTCTATCAAAAATTTAAAAATTTATATTAATATTTTTTTAATGATTCTTGGCTCAGATATCATATTTGAATTCTATTAACGATAAATCTGAGTCAATTTAACTCGCAATTTTTAAATATCTAAACTGTTGGTCAAAATTAAAATGTGGGTAAAAAATTTTAGATATCTAAATTTTTTGAGTAAATTAGTTAATTTCTATTAGGTTTTTGGTTCATTTGTTAAGATTGTAGTTTTTTAAATATACATGTAATATTTTTAAAAGTATTAAAAATATTATAAGCTTATTTAAAAAAAATTACTTGATACTGTAATTCTTATACATGAGGACTAAGCTAGTTTATAGCAAATTAATAATTAGTTCATCTTATAAATCGGTTTATAGCATAATAATAACTAATTCATCATATAAATAAGTATGATGTATCTGTCCTAATTATTTTATTAGAAATATATTTTTGAGATTATAACAAATAAGAGACACTTGGAAAAATATGAAAAAAAGACACCTTATAAGAAAAACTCAAAACGAGCTATATTTTGCACATAGTTCGCCCATTTATATGACACCTATACAAATATTCAAAAAAGAGAGAATATTTTAGCATATTAACTTGTCTTAAATGTCATATAAAATATATCATTAGTATTTTATTCTTTCTCATAATCCTAATAACCCTCTCTCCGTGCAGTCTCTCTCTTTTACTCTCCTCAGCCTTTGTCTTTCCAATCCTATCAGAGATTAGCGAAATGGTTTGACCAGGTCAAATCATATTAGGCTGGCTGAACCGTTGAGACCTTAGAGGGACGAGATGGATCGAAGTTGATCGAGTCCGGGGCCGACTGCTTTAAAAGAACCAAGCCCGGCCCAATTGAAGGTTCTAGAAAGAGACACCACCTCGAAGCTTTCATCTTTGTCTCATAGTTTGCACCCCCGTCTCCGGCCCGTTTGTCCGATGCGGTTGTACCTGGATCAGGTGGAGAGAGAATAAGGAGCACACCCTTGCCTTCCGTAATTGCCGGCAGAAAAAGTCATGGAGAAGTCCGAACGACGCCCCGACTCCCGCCGCCGCCGCCTATTGAGAGCATTACCGCCCCGTGGACCTCGAGGGCCGTTGCCGTCGAGTGCACGGTCGCGCTCCAGGACGCACCGTGCTCCCCTCCGCGCTCCGGGACGTCCACGCGCTACTCGCCCAGGACCCTGACGCCGTAGACCTCCCTTGCACAGTCGACAGGCAGCCGTGCCCCAATCTTGGTGCTTTTCTGATCGAGGTATTTAATCCGTGAGAAGTAAAACATTAAAGATAAGTGCTTGTTATTCTACTTTAATTATATCTCCCTTTTATCTTATAATTTTTCTTGAGATTTGATAGGATGACCATAAATAAGTTAATATATTTATGATCGGATGAATTGATATACGAAGAAAATCCAAATGAAAATTATTATTTTTTAAATTAAGGACTAACAGAAATAGATTCGTAGTTCAAATTCATGATTTATTCTGATATCATTTTAAAGATTTTGACTGGATGATCGTAAATCTACATATAAACCTTAATTAAGGCATTCTTTTGTTTGATATTTTTGCCTGTGATAATTTATTTACCTTGTGAAGCTTGTTTTATATGCCATTTGAAATGTTGATGGAGAATATGACCTGAAGCGTGTGCAATGAACCGAATGAGATGACACCATTTGTTCGAGATGAATCTATTGCCTTTCAAAATATATCTTAGAAGGCAACAAATGTTGAGGGATGACCAAAAGAATTCAGACAGCAGGCCATTGAATTCTCTCTCATATATGTTGTAAGTTAAAATCAGCATCCCAAGTTCGCATTAGGATTAGGTTATAAGAAGCTAAATTATTGTCTGATAAGCGTTGCTCGACATTCTTAGTTTTACTTTCCTTTTACATACTCTGATTCATTCTATGTTTGCATTTATTTTTACCTATTTGTTAATATAAAATCATTATCTTCATGATAATATATCTGGCATTTGAATGAAACTATATATGGTTATCCTCAGATTCATTTCTTGCTTATCTTACCTGTGATATAAAATAGTTAACAAATACTTTGAGTTTTCTTAACTGGCTTAAATCTATTAGACTGACTGCTGTTTCATTTTAATCCTTCTTGAACGTGTGTGCAGCTTGTTGTCTTTCAAGCTAAATGTTTATAATTTTTTAGTTTGTAGATGTTTCATTTTGCTGCATAAATCACATCAAACCTCTCCGGTTCATCTTATGTTACTCTCCAGAATCAAGCAGCATATAACTCCTTTTAGTTTCCACCTCTTGTTAATGGAACATCTACATATTTGTTGGAAACAAGCATTGTCTCTTAATTATGCAGGTAATGAATCTGAAAAAAGGAATCTTGAAAGACTAAAAGTCATGTTCATACTTCATAGTGCTTCATTTATTTCTTCAAAAGATAAAAAGTCTAATTTAAGATAACACATGCCTAAGTACTCTCACCTGCGTGACAGTGCTTAGGTTACAAGGACTTCCTAACTTCTAACTGGATACTCGTAAGCTTCGACCATGGCATATTATTTAGATAGATGCAGAAATAGGATGAGGATCGACTGTTGATGTTCTTAAGATGTAGGAATGGGAGGAGCCATTGCCTTCATGGCTTCAAATCGCGGTTCCTTGGCCTGAAACTTCTGTACGACGTACAGCTTCATGTAGTCCTCAAACACAAACCTGGGATACGCTGCTGCTGCATCATCCTTCTCGGCTTCCCGCTGCACCAGGGAGGGCGCCGGGAAGATGATGGCGTCGCTGCCCGGGTTGTAGAACGAGGCGATGGACATCCTGTTGCCGTCCATCTGTGCCACCACCCGGTGCAACACACTCTTGTACTTGCCATTCGTGATGACCTGCACAGAAGAATCTAATGTTAATGCTGTTTAAGCGTGTAGTGGCGCAGACTGGGTGGAGCTCTCAAACCTCAATCTGATCCCCGAGGTTGATGACGATGGAGTGGCGCATCGGGGGCACGTCGATCCACTGGTCTTCCTTGAGGAGCTGGAGGCCGCTGACGCGGTCATCTTGGAAGAGCAGGATGATGCCACCGGCGTCAGTGTGAGCTCGCAGGCCCTTGATGAGCTCTGGGCGAGGGCATGGCGGGTAGCTGCTGACCTTGGTGCCAAAGCTGGGACCTTTGGACCCGCAGAAGGCCTTCTTTAGGTAACCCTGCTCCAGCCCCAGATTCTCACAGAGCAGATCCAGAAGACGCTCCGCCAGCATCTCCAGCTTCGCTGCGAATTCCTTCATCACCTTCCTGAAAGTGGAAGGCCTCGAGGTCAGAGAGCATGATACAATCGATAGCAGTGTTGTGAGAGCTTTTGAATCAGTACCGGTAGTCGTCACCCATGTCCGGCAACTCAGACATGTTGGAGACAGGGAGATGGCGCAGGTAGAAGGTGCTCTCCCAGTCCATGTCGGCGACCTCGGACTTGGATCCGTTCTCCAGTGCCTTTCTCGCGAACTCTTTGAACTTTTGCTCCCTGCATTTCCTGTAGTGCTCCTTGGTCAGCCTCTCCACCTCGTCCATCAGCTCGGGTGAGATGCCATGGTTGAGCAGCTGCAGGAGCGAAGCCAATGGAAGCCACCAACATTAGCAGTGGAGCTGGACATGAGAACATTCTCCTAAGGGAAAGAAACAGAGCAAACCTCAAAGAAGCCCCAGTTCTCGCAAGCATCACGGAGGAGCTCCATTGCCTTCTCCCTCTCCCTGCCTTGGAGCTTCTCCATGTTGATGACCGGGAAGGAGCACTCCATTTCCTCTCTTTTTCTTCGCTACACCGCGCTCGTTTCTTCACTCAGCTTGAATGATTGGTGTCTCTTTCCCCCTGCTATTTATAGCCGTTGGGAGAGAGCAATCATTTCTTATGCCATAGAAGGCATGTACATCTATACACATTAGAAGGATTGATTATCCTTCAATCACAATCATGAACAATGAGATTCTCTTCCAATTATGGATGATATGTTGAAGATACAGTATTTCAAGGTCTTGGAGCGATGTCAATCTTAGATACTGTCTTTTAAGATAGATCATTTCTTATCTGATTTACTATTTTTAATGATTCTCTATCATCGCAGTCAATGATTTATTTAATATGCATATGCAATATTGAGTTTTCATCGTGGGTATCAATTTTGGAACGATGTATCTAAAACTCTTTGCAAGCAAACGATTTCGTGAGAGAGTCTGTAAGTTGTGATGGCATAAGATGTTGTATACAACAAGTTACGATGTTCAAGGATATGAACAGGAGCAAAGTTGGAGAGCAGCACTTAACGGGAGTTTGCCGGAACAAGCAAGCAAGGTCAAATAGACATTGTGCATTAGTGTGCGAAATACCAAAGTGCTAATATGAGTTATCATTGTGCGTTAGGTGTTGAGTTCACAAAAAAAAAAAAAAAAAAACAGAATAAGCAACAGGTAGGCAATGGCTATGTCATTGTGCATTAGTGAGCAGACAATCGTTACGCGTTAGGCTTATCATATGGGTGCGTTAGCGAGAGAAACACTAGTGCAGTTGTCTCTATCCTATGAGCTTAGAGTCAGCAATAATGTGAGGTAATAAGCATTTTGTTAATCCTCTGAGAGTAATAGTTTCTAGTATTTTGTGGGGGTGGGTGGGTGAAAGAGGTATGCTTGTTACGATGTACATTTATGCACATTAAGTATTGATTATCCTGCAATCATATTCATGAAACAAGGATATTCTCTTTGAATCATGGATTGATGATATATTGAAGATATAGTATATCAAGATCAATCGTCTTATCTGGTTTATTATTTTTAATGATTCTCTATTGTTAATGATTCTTTAATATTCCCCAGTAGCATTGAGCTTTCGTTGCATATGTCAATCTTGGAGCAATGTATTTATACACTTTGCGAGCAAATGATTTCACCAGAGACTCTGTAAGTTATAGTGATTTGAAATATTGTATAGTACAAGTTAAAAAGGTTTAAGGATATAAACAAAAGCAAAGTTGGAGAACAACAATTAGATGGATGAAAGAAGTATGTTTGTTGTTATGTATATTTATACACATTAAGGATTGATTATCCTCTAATCATATTCATGAAACAAGGAGATTCTCTTTTGAATCATAGATTGATGATATATTAAAGATACATTATTATATCTAGATCAATCATTTCTTATTTGGTTTACTATTTTTAATGATTCTCTATTATTGTTGTCAATGATTCGCTAATATGCCCTTATAAAATAACTTTTCAGAGTTTATATACATGAATAGGATGTTGAGGATGAACAAAGTCAAGGGTTATTGCATAAAGACATCATTAGTTAAGGCCTGTTGTAAGAAAGTTTTATTAACATCTAACTATTGTAAGTGTCAGCATTAAGTGGAAAAAAAACTTAAGGATAAGGCAAATTGTCATTGATTTGATGACATCACTAAAGATTTTTATAAAATCAATGATCGATCATTTATAAAACTCTTTCGCTACTAAGCGTACTTTGTATCTAGCAATGGAACCATATGAGTTCTACTTAATTCAAAAAATTCACTTAAACCCTATGATTTTTTATATAGGGTTGGATAACACAAGGGACCATATGGGATTACAAAGTAAGGTATCATATTCGTCACACATATTTGATACTATTTGAGGAGATTTTTTTGTTTGGGTGATGCTTGTGGTTCGGTAGGCTTGGATGGAAAGCTTGTGGCGGCGTAGAGATCATGGATTTGATGTAGTTTGATGATGTTATTTTTGGAGCACATTATCATATGATATTTAGTCTCGATGGTCTGATTGGGTTATGTTTGTGGTGTGAGAGTTGGTGATAAATCAGTGACACATACATAATTAAGCTAACGCATAATGGTGTCACTTGACCAAGGAGAAGACAAATGCATCTCTTGTTGTGTTGAGGATGTAACTACAATTGGTGATACAAAATGATCTGGTGAAGAGGTGTGACAATGTGGAATAGGAACAATAAGAGAGTGGGGATCTAAAGGAGGGTTAGTGATTGAGTAACAAAACATAGAAGTGAGAAGAGATAGTTTTGATGTGCATCAGTATGCATCCAATAATAAATAGATGTGGTGATGACCCTCACCACCCGAGGAGTAAGGCTTTGAAAATTAGATTCAACAAATATAAAATAACGAGAAATAAAGAGCTTATTAATCTGAGGATTAAAATATCAAAAAAATATGATGTTTAAGGGAGAACCTGATAAAGAGATGATGTAAATCTAGGTTCTAAATTGTGTGAGGTGTATGGATGAAGTTAAGGATAGTATAGACGGTTGAATCTCGGATTTTGATGATGAAATTAATTGATTATGTTTTATTATCTAACTGCATTTTGAGTTACGTAGGTCTACTATCGATCAGGATTAGACAGTTGACGCTGGAGGAATTGACGTTGCGCCGGGTGATCACGTCAGGATATTAGATGTCGAGCCAGAGGTTCGATCGACAATCGGTATGAGACTTCGGACGTCGAGCTTTGGGCAAAGAAGAGCAAAGTTGTACTAAGGATATCGGGATTGCAGAGGTCAATCGCCGATTGAGCAACAAGCCACAAGAGAGGATGGTGTATCGAAGAATCAGACGAAGCGTCGACCAATGACATGCTGGGCAACTGAATGTCAATTCGCGTTGTAATAACTATCTAGATCGAAGTAGAGTTTTTGTTTGTGTGTGTGCAGGATTAACTATGATAACGATGAAGACGTAAAGTGAAACAAAGTGTCAGAAGTTAAGTGTGATGGATCGTTGAGAGTTCAAGAGTTCGACGGAAGTCCGAAGATTCATTAGGAGTGCTGCCAGAACTGGCCGAGAACGAGTAGAGAGCTTGCCGAAGGGTTTTCAGAAGTTCGCTGGAAGGTTCGTCAAAAGTTCACGGAGCTTGCCAAAGAAGCTCGTTGGAACTCGCCAAGATCATCGTGAAGTCCAGGAGCTTGCTGGGAGTCCGCAGAATAGTTTCCGAGGGTTCGTCGGAAGATCGCCGGAAGCTCGCCGGAAGAAGTCTTGACTTGTCGAACTTTATAATAGCTTAGGAAATGTCTTTAATTTCATAGTTAGCACATTAATTTAGATTAAGATTAGGTGTTAATCCTATAACCCAAGTAGGGGCCAATTGGGCCCGATAACGGACTAGTTTGGGCCGAGTTTAAGGCCCAACCAGTGAGCTGGAATAGTCTGGGCGATGGCACCGCCCAGTGGCCGAGAGCCCAGGTGGTGGCACCATCGGGCTGGGCGATGGTACCGTCGCTGGGCAGCAAGCTCAGGTGGTGCCACCGCTTGTTAGTGTCAGACAGGCACCGCCAGCACCGGAAAAAATAAAAGTGATTCAAATTTGGACTCCAAATTTGAATCATCTTGAGGCCTATAAATACCCCTCTCATTCATGGTTGAAAGGGTGTCTAGAACTGAGAAAGAAAAAGGGAAAACTATGTTAAAATAGTATCAAAATCTTTCCTCTAAGCTTTAAGTGTGTTCTAGTCCAATAGAGGGGTGAGAGGCCTTGTAAGGGTTACCTCTTAAGCCCATCAAAAGAAGAGAGCTGTAAGGGAGTTGATCCTCACCCGTTGGAAGGAGGATAGCTAGTGGAAAATTTGATGGCCTCAAGTGAAGAGGAATCGGGAGTGGACGTAGGTCGTATGACCGAACCACTATAAATCGGTATACATTTATATTCTTGTGATTTATTTTACTACAAACCATCTGCACTTTGCTACCTTACTTACTCGACTTCCTCTTCATCTTCTTACGTATGCTTTAAAGTTAAAACGGAATCAAAACGGTTTCAAACGAAACGTTGCTTTTAATAGTACGAAGTTTTCTGAACTTGTCTTAAATCATCGAATTTATTGTTCTTAACCGCTACACTAATTCAACCCCCCCCTTCTTAGTGCCACTCGATCCCTAATAATTGGTATTAAAGCCTCTTTATTTCTCTTTCG
Organism: Musa beccarii; assembly: GCA_024322285.1. NCBI lineage: Eukaryota > Viridiplantae > Streptophyta > Magnoliopsida > Zingiberales > Musaceae > Musa > Musa beccarii. Next base: position 2,067,708 of record CM044397.1, on the reverse strand, counting down.
GATTCACACCCGCAAGAAATGGCTCTTAATGGCTTTCAAGAGGGTTTTTTGATTGTTCGTCCACCGTTCTTTAGCGGTTCGGACTACACATATTGGAAAACTCGAATGAGAGTTTTCTTGATTTCTCATTATTTAAACTTATGGAATATTATTGAAAATAATTTTTAACTTTCCTCTAAACCAATGAACGAATTGTGGGATTTGGAGAAAAGATCTTTTTCCTTGAATGCTAAGGCTATGAATGCCTTATTTTGCTCTTTAGACAAAAATGAGTTCAATCGGATTTCTTCTTGCGAAATGGCTTTTGATATTTGGTGGACACTTGAAATCACGCACGAGGAAACTAGTAGAGTCGAAAACTCGAAAATAAACCTCTTATTGCATGATTTTGAGTTCTTCCGAATTACAACAAGCGAAACTATCGGCGATATGTACACCCGTTTCACGGATGTTATCAATAGCTTGAAAAGTCTTGGTAAATGTTTTTTGAACTTTGAACTCACTAACAATATTTTAAGATCCCTCCCAAAGAGTTGGGATCCAAAAATAACGACTATTCAAGAGTCTAAAGACTTAAATGATTATCCTATTGAAGAACTAATTGGCTCACAAATGACATATGAAATGAGCCTATTAGGACATGATGAACATATGAATCACCTTCTAAAGAAAAAGAAGGATTTGGAACTCCAAACTATGAAATGTTACTTGAGTGATGACTAAAGTGATGAGGACAATGAGAACTTTGAACTTCGAACACTAAATCTTAATAAGTTCATTAAACAAAAATCTAAAGTAAACAATGAACTTAAACGGAGGAAGAGGCCAAAGAAAAGGAAGGCACCCAAGGAAGAATCAAGTGACGAAACTACGAATTAGGCTTTGATGGGCTTTGTCAACGAGGTAAGTATCTTACCCGAAATACTTTTACCTTTGCTTTATGAAATTACTTGAACTTTTCATGAGTGCTTAATATAGTTGGTATGAATTTTTTTATGCTTTTTCTTTCTAGTAATTTTTAAAAATTAAAAATATGAATGATAATTGTATGATTTATGATAATGTTTGTACACCTAAAAGGATTAACCCATGCATGTGTGTCTTGATGTTTTACATTATCTCTAAACACGATGCTTGATGATTTTATAACATGCATTAATTTTTGAAGTAATGTTGATTTGACTCTATGTTTTGGATTAACGTGTTGTTGGTCTAATTGTTTTCATGACAAATTAAGATGACATTCCATGTATACTCTCCATATCGGTTTTTGATCTTAAACATGATACATATCTATGTATGAATTTCTTGAAAGTCTTTTGATGATAGATATGTATATCTTGCTTATAATTTGAAAACCTCCATCTTGAATTAATAAGTCCTAATCATTTTTGTGATAAAATTTATAAAATAATTTTAGCAAAAATTTGAGCATCGATCATCTTGTTATAACTAATGAAAGAAAGAATTAAAATGATTTTGATGATGTATTTTCAATTTATATGATGATGACTTTCATGAAAATATTTAAACATACCTTATGAAATCATCATTAATAATGATAAAATGAAAATGTTAAAAGGTTGCTATCATGCTTAATGACTTTATGATATTATATCTTGATGACGAAACTCATGTGTTGGTTTTAAAAATGATACTCATTTTTTAAAACATGAGCATACTCATATCAAACAAACAAATTAAAATAAAATACATTATGTGTGATGAGTGATTCTTGCACTTTAAGTCTTGAACTTTCATGATTGTCTCAATTTGACATTAAAAGATAAAAGCATGTTTATACGAAATCAATGCAAATCATAAAAAAATAAAATGTATGATTCTTGAAATTTTTGATTTTTTTTCATGAAAGACGAATTCATTTATGATATTTTGTGAATCACTTGAATTATGAATGAGATTTTGATAATGTGTTAAAAGAATCGCTTAAAAAGAAAAAGTTTTTCCCTTCTTATCGAGATTAATGATTTCATGATATCTTATGAATCTCATAAATTATAAAAGTAATTTCGATGAATTGATTATGAGTTGATAAATTGAACTAAAATGAGTTTTATTTATATCGAGATCTTGATAACTTGAGTTCTTCAAGACCTCTTACTTTATACTATGATTCTCCTATGTTTTTGAAGAGAAATCCAAATGGATCATAAATTATTTTCTTTTGACTTATTGATACTCAACTTAAGAAAATGTGTTTTGAATGTTGAAATATTACATGTGTAATTTGAACTTTTCTCTCATGTTTCAATACCACTTTGTATGCTTCATGACTTGATGATTGAAATATTAATATAGACTTTTGATGTATCACTTGTCATGATTAATGCAAATAGCTAGTATTTTGAATCTCGAAAATGATTTTGTATTGATTATGGGTTTCAAGTTGTCAAATTATTTTGAATGAGATTTTTTTTTTCAAGGGAATCATGAACTCTCTCTTAAATTCTTGACTTGAGATAATTTTTTTTATGCAAATTGAAATACTTTCCTCTATGATTGCTTCCTTTTTCATTTACTAAAGAGGAAAATAATTCAAGTCTTGATATATCGATAAGTGATACTTAAAATTATTTTTATGATTCATGATGAATTTAGATCTATCATGCATAAATCAAGTTGATGCTTTTACTATCAAATGAATCATGAGCCTTGACATCATATCTTTCATGATATAGAAATGACAAAAATTCTTTGGCTTGTATGCCTTATGTGGTAATTAAAAAATTGATATAAAAGAAATTTACTTTATGATGAATCATTGAATCATGACTTGATCTATGAGAATACTGTTTTTATGTATTATGATTCTTGGTTGTATACCCTTTATCATGAATTAGAAATTGATGCTAAAGAAAATATTTGTGAATCGTGATTTTGATTTCTCGGAACTATATGCTTAGAATTTGTTTTAAAATCATGATCTTAATCTTGCTAAAATGAAAAGTTATGAATCATGAATGATATCTTTTGGTTTTGATTCTTGTTGAATTTGCATATTGATATCCTTCATGACATGATTTCTTTACATTGTTATCTTGTATGCATCATGCGATGATTGATATATTGATTGATGCAAATTTAAAATTGATCATTGGTTCCTCCTTTCTTTTTGATAATGATAAAATGGGAGTTAAATTGCTAGCTTGTGCATCAAAAGAGAATTTTGCTAGCTTAAACATTGAGAAGCAAAAAGTTGTTATCTCAAGAGAGGCAAAAATCTTGCTCAACTTCACTTTTTCAACAAAATTGCTTGTATTTTTGTTACAAATTATTGTTGAATCTCATACAAGATTATTTGAAGTATTAATCCTCCCTTTCTTTTTGATAATTATAAAGGGGAGAAAAAAAATTGCTAACTTGGCATATCACAATGATGCAAACTTGCTATCTTGCTTGCCTACAAAAGAGGAAAAGAACTTGCTATCTAGAAATATCAAAAATTACTATCTTGCAAATTTAAGAAAAGTAAAGTGTAAACTTGCACAGGAAACAAGTGTTGAATTGTCATGATTACACTTGCCATAATTGAATGTCTTAAAGTGATGTATGTTAAATATCTTGATTGATAGCTAGTATGATTGTAAAATTTGTATATCCTTGAAAACTAGCTATGATGCAACTTCTCCTTTTTGTTGATGACATAGGAGGAGAAGTAGATTGATGACTTCATGCATTGAATTGAATATTTTATATATTTGCATGATGATTTATATGTTTCTCATAATTTGTAATACATGTAGTTTGGATTTGGGATAATCTAAGTATTCTATCAATGACATATTGATAGGGGGAGCTTGGTTAAACTCCGAGGAGTTATGGTTAACTCCGTTAGTTATCAATTAGTTGTCATTATCAAAAGGGGGAGATTGTTGAATCTTGGATTTTGATGATGAAACTAATTGATTGTGTTTTATTGTCTAACTATGTTTTGAGTTACGCAGGTCTACTATCGATCAAGATTAGACAGTTGATACTGGAGGAATTGACATTGCGCTGGGTGATCACGTCAGGATATTGGATGTTGAGCGGGAGGTTCGGTCGACAATCGGTAAGAGGCTTCGGACGTCGGGCATCGGGCCAAGAAGAGCGGAGTTGCGCCAAGGATATTAGGGTTGTGGAGGTCAACCGCCGATTAGGCAATAAGCCGCAAGAGAGGATGATGCGCTAAAGAATCAAACGAAGTGCCGACCAATGACGTGCCGGGCTACTGAATGTCAATTCGCATTGTAATAACTGTCTAGATCGAAGTAGAGTTTTTGTTTGTGTGTGTGCATGATTAACTACGATAACGATGAAGACGTAAAGTGAAAAAAAGTGCCGGAAGTCAAGTATGATGGATCGTTGAGAGTTCGAAAGTTCGACGGAAGTTCGAAGATTCGTTGGGAGTACCGCCGAAACTGGCCGAGAATGAGTAGGGAGCTTGCCGAAGGGTTTTCGGAAGTTCATCGGAAGATTCATCGGAAGTTCGCGGAGCTTGCCAAGAATGATCGGAGCTTGCCAAAGAAGCTCGTTGGAACTCGCCAAGATCATCATGAAGTCCAGGAGCTTGTCGGGAGTCCGCAGAATGATTTTCGAGAATTCGTCGGAAAACCGTCGAAAGTTCGCCAAAAGCTTGCCGGAAGAAGTCTTGACTTGTCGGACTTTATAATAGCTTAGGAAATATCTTTAATTTCATAGTTAGCATGTAAATTTAGGTTACGATAGGTGTTAATCCTATAACCCAAGTATGGGCCAATTGAGCCCGATAACGGACTGGTTTGGGCCGAGTTTAGGGCCCAACCAATGAGCTGGAATAGTCCTGACGATGGCACCACCCAATGGCCGAGAGCCCAGGCGGTGGCACCGCCCAGTGATCGAGAGCCCAAGCGGTGGCCTGGCGATGGCCCGGCGGTGATATTGCCCAGTGGCCGAGAGCCCAAGCGGTGGCACCGCCAGGTTGGGCGGTGGTATCGTCGCTAGGCAGCAAGCCCAAGCGGTGGCACCGCCAACACTGGAAAAAATGAAAATGATTCAAATTTGGACTCCAAATTTGAATCCTCTTGAGGCCTATAAATACCCCTCTCATTCACGGTTGAAAGGGTGTCTAGAACTGAGAAAGAAAAAGGGAAAACTTTGTTGAAATAGTGTCAAAATCTTCCCTTTAAGCTTTAAGTATATTCTAGTCCAAAAGAGGGGTGAGAGGCCTTGTAAGGGTTACCTCCTAAGCCTGTCAAAAGGAGAGAGCTGTAAGGGAGTTGATCCTCACCCGTTGAAAGGAGGATAGCTAGTGGAAAAGCCGGTGACCTCAAGTGAAGAGGAATCGGGAGTAGACGTAGGTCGTATAATCGAACCACTATAAATCGATTTGCGTTTATATTCTTGTAATTTATTTTACTACAAACCATCTTCACTTTGCTGCCTTACTTACTTGACTTCCTCTTCATCTTCTTACGTATGCTTTAAAGTTAAAACGCAATCGAAATAGTTTTAAACGAAATGTTGCTTTCAATAGTACAAAGTTTTCTGAACTTATTTTAAATCGTCGAATTTATCGTTCTTAACACCGCTACACTAATTCATCCCCTCCCCCTCCCCCCCCCCCTCTTAGTGCCGCTCGATCCCTAACATAGACTACCAAATACTCTTAGTTTATAAAGGTTTTAAGGCTTATGAAACAGTTAGTTAAATAGTGATTGGAGTTATAAATCTATGGTAAGCATGTGATTCATGAGGTAAATAACGGTTTGAAAGGTTGCTGACAAAAAAGAGAACGGCATATAGGCTTGGTGATAGAAAGAGATCGATTTCAATCAGCTCTCTATGTTTTTGTTTGATGGAGCTAACAAGTTAGTATGTGTTATAATTCACAAGTTAAAAATCACGACTCAACCTGATGGGCTAACTAGCCTATCAATTTCGTTTTGGCCTATCAACCATTGGCCAAAATGCTTAAGCTGAAGTTATTAATAATATACTCATCAGACCCATATAAGCTAATCTTAGTCCGACCTACTTTCGATGTGGGACTATTGGACTAACTAGGGGTGTTACAATCTCCCCCACTTAAACAGCTTGACGTTCCCATCAAGGCCCAGATCAAACCCTAGTATGGTGCATGTGAGGCATAGCCTAGTGGTAGCTCCACGCTGTGATGAGTTCTCTGACTTCATCCACAAATAGCCCTTTCCTACTCAAGCCTATCTCACCATACCCGAATACTAGGTCGGTTCTGATACCAAAAGTCATGACCCGGCCTGATGGGCAAACTAGCTTATCAACTTCGTTTTGGCCTATCTAGGATGGGTTTAGTATTTTTCACCTTTTTCATTTTTGAGTAAATTTTCATAATGATGAATCGAAAGAAGCTTTCAATCACATATCAAAAATGAGTGAAAATTAAAGTAAATTTATATTTTTATTTGAGAGGATAGAGTCATGTGTATTTGGTGAAATAATTCATAAAAATAATATAAAATCTAAAATTTTCAAAAAAAATTATTGGTGTAGGATACCATATAGTATAAATAATTTCAAGTAATTAAGAAATAGATATAGAAGATGCTCTGTAAGGTAATTCAACTATTATTACCAAGACAAGTCACAATGAGAAACTTTTATCTATTCTGAAATTGTAAAAGAGCAAAAAGAGATTAATTGTGGTCTACCGATATTCTAGTATTTAGATCTTTTATAAAAAATGAGTCAACAAAGAACTTAATAGATAGATGTATTATTTTGTTTGCAAAATTGAGAGATATGGATAACATTTTTTTAAATGAAATATACATAAAATATTATTGAGTTTAAGAGTGATCGTGTGTAAATTAAATGATATGCGATTAATGTGATCGAATTTTGGTACCATCTCTGATGATGATGATATCGCCTTTCCAATCATAGTCAACATGGATGGATATATTCTATAAGTTATAGTATCATAATGTGAAGCGTCAAAGCCAACGATTTAGTTGCCTTGATGAGTAGCAAAATTGGTAATGATATTTGTTTGAAACTAATTGGATGTGACGTTGGTCTTTGGTCGAGATCGACTTACTTTTATTGTATGACTAACTTTATCACATTAGGAATAGTGGTAGTAATTATTGGGGTTGAAATTATTTCCTGAGTTATTTGAAGTTTGTTTGGGTGAGAGTTATCACCATAATTAGAGAGTTAATAGTACTTTGGAGGATGATCGCTTTGTGGGTTACCTATGTTTCCGAGAAACTCTTTATTTGACCTTAGTTATTATTGTTGTTGGAAAAAAACCTGTAAATGCGGAATAATACTTTTCCCTCTTTGTGTATCAAAATAGGTTTCTCATCCAAAATACCAACTTGATATTAAAAGCAAGCAATAACCAGAACAATATCAATAGCAGAACAATTAATCAATCACAGGTGAGACCGAATTTTTAACGTGGAAAATCCAATGCGGGAAAAACCACGGGACTGTAGTCCACTTCAAACTTCCACTATCACCAATAATGATAATAGGTTTACAATCTATTCTTCTCTCAAATAACAAGAGGATCACAATAACATCAATATCAGATATTTTGGCTGAATCATCATCTTAGAGATAGATCTCTTCTAAGAAAGGATTTAGATCTCACCAAGTAAACTTAGCAGGAAAGCACCTTAGAAAGAATAAACCGTAGATCAGTACCGTTAGGATTGTAGAGTTTACTGCAAGGATTCTCCACGTCAAATTTGGGCCAAAACCGACGAAGTTTGGTCACCGATCGTCAAGCAGAAAACTTAGAAAACCTAGTTTTTCTCTCTCTCCTCTTTCTTTCTCTCATTTGTCGCCGCCACTCGCTCTGCTCTGTTTTTTCGTTCCTGCACACGCTAATAGAAACCCTTATTTCTATTTAATCAATTGAATTGGGCTTAGGCCCAATTATCTGGTCCAAGCCCACATATGGGCTGGACCCAACAATTCTCCCCCTCCAGCTCATATGGTGGGCTGTACTAAGCTCGCTCTTCGCCTACAAGCTTCAAGCTTTTCCTTAGGCAATTTTACCAAGTTATAGGTGTGGTTCTCAAGCAAGGATCTCATCTCTTCTTGCATGACTTTAACCCACTCACTCTTGTGCTCATACAGAATAGCTTCCTGGTAAGTTTCTGGCTCTCCCCTATCAGTAAGCATAACATACTCAAGTGGAGGATATCTTGTAGAAGGTTGTCGCTCTCTTGTGGATCTTCTTAATGGAATCTCAACTGGTGGTGGAGGTGCTTGCTCAGTTGGTTCAACTTCATCAACTGTAGGAGTATCATTATTAATATTCTCACAACATTCTTCTTCTTCATCATCTCCCCCATGATCATCATGAACTATAGGTGGAGGAACTGGACCCAAACTCCAAGGAATATAAACAGAGGTTTCTGGCTTCTCAACAGTATCACCATTATCAAACAATTGGTCTTCAAGAAACACAACATCCCTACTTCTAACAATCTTCTTGTTCACTGGATCCCATAATCTGTACCCAAACTCTTCATGACCATATCCCAAGAAAATACATGCCTTTGCCTTATTATCAAGCTTAGATCTCTTATCTTTGGGAATATGTACAAATGCTTTACACCCAAAGACTCTCAAATGATCATAAGATACATCTTTCCCTTTCCATACTCTCTCTGGAACATCACCTTGCAGAGGAACTGATGGAGAAAGATTTATCAAGTCAACTGTAGTTCTCATAGCCTCCCCCCAAAATGACTTAGGTAACTTGGCATGGGAAAGCATACACCTAATCCTTTCTTCAATAGTCCTGTTCATCCTTTCTGCCACACCGTTTTGCTGAGGAGTTTTTGGAACTGTTTTCTCAAGCCTGATACCATGAAACCTGCAATAATTCTCAAAAGGACCCCTGTACTCGCCACCATTATCTTTCGAACACTCTTCGCTTTACGCCATTTCTCTTTCAACACTGATATGAAATTCTTTGAAGACATCAAGTACCTGGTCTTTAGATTTCAAAGCAAAAGCCCAAACTTTTCTAGAATGATCATCAATAAATGTAACAAAATAAAGAGCTCCTCCAAGAGTTCTAGTTTGCATAGTACAGACATCAGTACGAACTAAATCAATAATATTTGATCTTCTAGATGGCGAATAAGTATGAAATGCAACTCTATGTGTTTTTCCAACTAAGCAATGATCAAATCTCCACGTCAAATCTGGGCCAAAATCGATTGTTTGGTCATCGTTATTATCAAAAAAACTTCGAAAAACCTAGTTTTCTCTCTCTCTCTCTTTTTCTTTCTCTCATTGATTGTCGCTGACGTCGCTCACTGCTCTGTGCTATTTTCCGTTCCTGCACACACTAATAGAAACCCTTATTTCTATTTAATCAATTGAATTGGGCTTAGGCCCAATTATCTGGTCCAAGCCCACATATGGGCTGGACCCAACAATTGTATTGGTTGTCCTTCTCTTTGGAATTTTATTTGAACTAGGCTATAATTACTAGCTTTGTCTTCTTTTTTTCTTCTCGTTTCAGATATATTTTATGATCAAACATTTTGTCTTATAATTCTTTAAATAATATCGATGAGTCATACACTCAAATTATCATTATCAGCTACTTATACTCATTTCTTAGGTCATTGAGAGATGTCAACGATGATTTTTTCATCACTCAGATAATAGCCTATTAAGGTCAAATCATCTATAATAATTTTTTAAATTTACATATAATTAGTAATAGTAGTTACCTCTTAGGCAATAACGATGATGAGGACCTCAACTCTCTTGCAATAGGAGTAATCAATAAAGAAGAGGAGATTGAGGATGTCGTCGACATGGTGGAGATGACAAAGACACCATTAAAGAATTTGATGAGGAAGAAGTCAAGAATAAAGAACTCTAAGTTAGGGTAGTATCTTCCATTCTCTAAGAACCAAAACTGTATAGGTTCGATGGGCGAGAATGAGAAGAAGAGGACGATGTTGTGATAGTTGTCTTAGGAGAGAGAGATCGTTTGTCCCCAAAGTAAGAATATGAGGCATATACTTAATTGAAACAAAAGGGTTTTGATGCCATAAAAGAGATATGCAATAGAATGCTAATCATTTTTTTCATTTCTATGTGATGTTGTACATTTATGGGAAGGATTGATTGTCCTTCATTCACATTCATGAATCAAGGAGATTGTCTTTGAATCATGGATCAATGATATGTTGAAGATACAGTGTCGTAATGAATTTGAAAGGTGGGAGTGGCTTAGAGACTGTGTCGTGATGAATACGAAGAGTGGGAGGTGTTGAAGATACAGTGTCTTACGATAGCAACGTTACGATGAAAAGGAGTCTTAAAGACGAAGATACAGTGTCTTCTGAAGATAATAAATACGAAGAAAAGGAGTCTTAAAAGACAAAGTCATGTTCAAAGTGCTCCACTTATTTCCTCAAAGATAAAAGTGTAATTTAGGATAACACATGCCAAAGAACTCTCACTGGCATAACAGTGCTTAGGTTACATGAACTTGCTAAGTTCTTACTGCATACTGGTAGCTTCCACGATGGCATATTATTGAGATGCAGGAATAGGATGAGGATCGACTGTTGATGTTCTCAAGATGTAGGAATGGGAAGAGCCATGGCCTTCATGGTTTCAAATCTCGGTTCCTTGGCCTGAAACTTCTGTATTACGTAGAGCTTCATGTAATCCTCGAACACAAACCTGGGATACACCGCCGCCGCGTCGTCCTTCTCGGCTTCCTTCTGCACCAGGGAGGGCGCCGGGAAGACGACGGCGTCGCTGCCCGGGTTGTAGAACGAGGCGATGGACATCCTGTTGCCGTCCGTCTGCGCCACAACCCGGTGCAGCACGCTCTTGTACTTGCCATTCGTGATGACCTGCACGGAAGAATCCAGTGTTAATGCTGTTTAAGCGTGCAGTGGCGCAGACCGGGTGGAGCTCGCAAACCTCAAGCTGATCCCCGAGGTTGACGACGATGGAGTGGCGCATCGGGGGCACGTCGATCCACTGGCCGTCCTTGAGGAGCTGGAGGCCACTGACGCGGTCGTCTTGGAAGAGCAGGATGATGCCACCGGCATCAGTGTGAGCTCGGAGGCCCTTGATGAGCTCCGGGCGAGGGCATGGCGGGTAGCTGCTGACCTTGGTGCCAAAGCTGGGACCTTTGGACCCGCAGAAGGCCTTCTTGAGGTAACCCTTCTCCAGCCCCAGATTCTCGCAGAGCAGATCCAGAAGACGCTCCGCCAGCATCTCCAGCTTCGCTGCGAATTCCTTCATCACCTTCCTGAAAGTGGAAGGCCTCGAGGTCAGAGAGCATGATACAATCGATAGCAGTGTTGTGAGAGCTTTTGAATCAGTACCGGTAGTCGTCGCCCATGTCCGGCAACTCGGACATGTTGGAGACGGGGAGATGGCGCAGGAAGAAGGTGCTCTCCCAGTCCATGTCGGTGACCTCCGACTTGGAGCCGTTCTCCAGCGCCTTGCTCGCAAACTCTTTGAACTTTTGCTCCCTGCATTTCCTGTAGTGCTCCTTGGTCAGCCTCTCCACCTCGTCCATCAGCTCGGGTGAGATGCCATGGTTGAGCAGCTACAGGAGCGAAGCCAATGGCAGCCACCAACATTAGCAGTGGAGCTGGACATGAGAACATTCTCCTAAGGGAAAGAAACAGAGCAAACCTCAAAGAAGCCCCAATTCTCGCAAGCATCACGGAGGAGCTCCATTGCCTTCTCCCTCTCCCCGCCTTGGAGCTTCTCCATGTTGATGACCGGGAAGGAGCACTCCATTTCCTCTCTTTTTCTTCGCTACAACTCGCTCGTCTGTTCACACTTGAGTGAGAGGGGTCTCGCTTCCCGTACTATTTATAGCAGCTGTGAGAGAGTGACGGATATGAACGGCAGCAAAATTGGAGAACAGCACTCGTGGTGGGAGTGTTGGATCCCATGTCCGCCGGTCCCTCGGCTCGCGTGGTGTGACCGGTGGGAGGCCGGAAGAAGCCATAACCTGCTTTTGACGAAACTTGGGAGCAGCTGCAACCGCAAAGTTGGAAGGAATGTTGTGTCCATATGTGCAAGTGGATGAAACAAGTGTTGCAGAAGGTAACACCTCACTGAAATCTTGGAGATAAGGTCCCAGTTGGTGCATTTGTTAGAACGCCCCTCTCATCATTTGCCCGGAAGCTTCGTGCTGTGGCGTGAACAAATGAGACTTGTCTTGAGCAAATGAGTCAAAAGTAGGGAAAATATTTCTAACTGGGTGAATAGTTCCTTCAACCTCAGCTTCATCTTTACGACTTGATACTAACAACGTATCGTGGGTCACTGCGTCGCTCTCGAATCCGTCTCCGTTATACATCTTTGTCGTCTCAAGGTGCCGTCCGGCGGAGGCTAACTCATGCATGCACGCCTGGTTCATCTCCATTTCTTTGGTTCCTCGCGCAGTCGTTAAGTCAGTGGCAGGTAACTCCAGTCCACAGCCTCAAAGGTTCTTTTCGCATCCTAACCCTTCATGCCTCTGCCCCAGCGGAAATTGGGAACGTAAGCATCAATGCCGCAGAAGAGACACGGCATTCTTGCTGTCGCCGATACATCTTTCAGAGTGGAACTATTGCCTACACCGTTGCTTTGCTTCTCTCTTGATGTCTCATGTGTCATTTCGTCGAGCACTCGGCGTGTCAAAGACGGCTCGGGGCGACAGCGGTGTGGCATCGACCCCGCCGCCGTGTGCTCCTGCTCGTGGACCTTTCACCTAATCCGCGACATGTGCCCGCCCACATGACACGGCACGAGGGTGTGGGAGTCGGTTTGGGCACCTCGCGCGCGACACAGCATGTTGCACGGCGCTGCCATCCCACCGCCGTATGCCCCCACGGTCGGGACCTCTGGTTGGTTTACCACGTCCGTGACATGTTCGACGGAAGTAATGCCAAACCGGTGATGTAACTCAACCCATTCAGCGGTGTCAGATTCTGATGAGATTGGATAGGAGATGGGGGATAGGGGGTGGGGTTTAGTTTAGCTCCCAAACGACAGGGGTTCGTAGGATGAGATGTAAGCGCACCCTATCCGTTGTCCCTTCCCCGAAAGCACAAAAAAGAGGACGTGAGAAAAAGTTGGCATCGCCAGCCTTTGGTAGCTGCTAAAAAGGATATCCGAATAAAGATCGGCGGGAGGGGACTATATTAACCGGCGTTGCTCGTCGGTCAAGCGCTTGCTTTACGGCCTCGGTGGTCGACTCCTCCTGCACTCGCCCCCAATATGTTCGACGAAAGTGACTCCGTAAAGCAAGACGGCGTGCGTGCATGCACGCCTTGCCCCCTTCTTTCGTTGCCTTTTTTACCCAGACGGCTCCCCCCTCCCAACTCTGCAGGACGCAGTTGATGAAGCTGTAGAAGAAGTGCGTCCGATATAGCTAAGTAAAATTGATCGCCTTTTTTCGTGTCGTGGCCATCTCGGCCTTGTCAATTGCATCAAAATGTTGGCAAATTGGTGGTACGCCGATAGCGGTACTGGCGATGGTGATGGTCGTATGGGCTCCTCGTAGAGGATGGAATGCATGTCTGTATCTTCCCATTCTAAGCCAAACATTGCGGGAGAGACATTCGGGTTGTGAAATAGAGTCTCCCCGATTGTTCGGTGCATCGGTTTTGGACTGGTCAAGTGATGTCTAAAAATATCTAAATAGTTAGGAATTTGATAGGATAGTATAATTTAAGTCGGTGGCAATCTAAAATCGAATTAGTGCCCAAAAATTCTATTATGCATATTATACAAACAAAATTAATGAATTTTTCATCATGGCTTGTATTTTAAGATTTCGAAAAAAATCTTTGGGAAAATTTAGGCGTCGATGGATTCCTTTTCATCCTAATCTCCTTTCAAGAGCATGCAAATTAATAAAGTTTCTTCTTCCCCCATTCTTTTAGCTATTTTCTCTGTTTTCCCTGCAGTTATTATCTAATTTATTACTTATTAAGTTTGATTTTTATAATCTGAGTTGGAGCTGACTCGGATCCAACCACGATCTTTCTTTCAACTCAATCGTAGGTTAAACCTTCCAAACATGAGTAAATCTATATCGATCGCTACAAAATTATGTCACGACATTCTCAACAGTGCTTCTTTAAGTGAATAAATAATTTAAATAATATGATTAGCTTTCTGAATAAGAGTTATCTATTAAGAATGCAGAAAGTGAGCTTAATGTATCATTATCTCCACGGAAGACTTTGGCCATAAAGCACATGGTGTGTATTTTCCAAACTTGAATTCAATTGTGGCATGTCGAATCCAAGATGTAGTAATACATAATGATTATCTTTATATTGGGATGATAATTATTTAACATCAAGGTATCAATCACCGGATACCAAAATATCGATCATCACGCTCTTTGGGTGTTGGTCACCTGACATCGAAATGTTAACCTCCTAACACCTGATGCTAACTACTTAACACTGAGGTGTCGATCTTCGCCGCCTCTAACACTACTTATCTTATAATTTATAATTTAACTGTTGTATACTTCTTACTGATTTCTCTACTTTTCGTTATGTCATTTCCTAATTCACCCTTTTTTGCTTGAAAGTTGGCGACCGAAGTCGCACTCAGTCACGGGCATGTCTCGAAATCCTTGTTTTCCCACCGCAAAGCAATCTCCTCCGTCCATTTCCATCTTGACGGTCCCCACTTCGCTCCATAAGTGCCCCTTCATCCGTCTCAACCGAGACAGCGTACGGAACAATTCACTCAGCGACGAAGGTGGACCCTACCACAGACATCACGAGCCCAAGGATGCCGCGGTGGCATCGGTGGTTCTCCTGTACCCTGTCGACCCCCGAGCTCTACTCCCCTCCGCAACGCAACCAGCCCTCAGTGCCTGCCTCCGCCCTCGCACTTCACCGCTCCCAAACCCAAAAAATAAAGGACGAGAAGAGGAGCAACTAAAAGCTCGCTCACCTATGACGTACCCCGCCGCAGCCGCTGCCGCTGCCGCAGTCGCGGACGAGGAGGACGAATCCCCCGAATCGCCGGCCGAGAACCTCGACCTCATCCTCCACCATCTCCTCCCCTTCCTCCTTGCCGCCGCCCTCTCCGCCCGGTCCCTCGTTGGCCGGTGGCGGTTGCTACATTCCAAGCTTTCCTTCCTCGGCGCCGCCCTCGCCGACGCCGCTGCCTCCCCCCACTGGCCCACCAACCCACTCTTCTGTGATCATCTCCTCCCCGCCCTCCGCGCCTCCCTCCGCTCCCTCCGCGCCCTGTCCGCGCGCTGCCTTGACCCTTCTTTCTCCAGCGGCAAGCTCCGGCTCCAGAGCGACCTCGACATCGCGGCCTCTGCTCTCACCCTCCACCTCCACGATCTCCATCTCCTCCTCCGCTCCGGCCTCCTCCACCACGACGCTTCTCCCTCCAACTCTTCGTCCGCTTCCGACGACGATGCCGCTATTGTCCTCCCACTTCCGGGTCCCTCCGCGTCCCGCGCCGAGGTTGTCCTCTTCATCCGCGACCTCTTTGCCCGCCTCCAGATCGGCGCCATCGACCTCAAGCACCAGGCCCTCGATTCCCTTCTCGACCTCGTCGCTGCCGACCCCGCCAAGTTCTCCCGCCTTGTCGCCGAGGAGGGCGACCTCCCGCCCCTCCTCCGCCTCCTCGACGCATCCGACCACTCCCTCCGCGACCGCGCCGCTGCTGCCGTTTCCCTCCTCGCCTCCGCCTCGGACGCCTCCCGCCGCGCCATCTTCGAGGAAGGCGTCCTCGGCCCCCTCCTCCGCCTCGTGGATTCCGGCCCCCCCGCCCTGAAGGAGCGCGCCGCCGCCGCGATCCAAGCTATGACCGCCGACCCCGCATGCGCCTGGGCCGTCTCCGCCTACGGCGGCGTCTCGATTCTCGTCTCCGCCTGCCATTCTGGGTCCGGCTCTCCCGTCGTCCAGGCCCTCGCCGCCGGATCCCTCAAGAACGTGGCTGCAATCGACGACATCAGGTCCGCCATGGCGGAAGAAGGCGCCGTCCCGGCGCTCGTCGACCTCGTCGTCTCCGGCAACCTCGAGGCCCAGAAGAACGCTGCTCTCTGCCTCGCGTCCCTTGCCTGCATGGGCGGCGTCGAGATCCGCGCCGCCATCATGCAGGAGAGCGGCCTCCTCCATCTCCTTCAGTTCCTTAGCGATGCACCGGACCCGGAAGCAACAGACCACGCCCTCAGAGCGATCAGCGCCCTCGCTGCCTCTTCCGCGGCCGCCAAACTCCTCTCTTCATCGGCGCCCTTCTTCGCGCAACTGACGGATCTAATCAAGGGCGGGAGCGCCGGTGTGCAGCAACTCGCTGCGACCCTGGTCGCGGACCTCTCCCCCGGTGAAGACATCAAGCGATCAATGGCACAGTCGATGCCGGCGCTGATCAAGATGATGGAATGCTCGAAGCCAGCAAGCGCGCAGGAGGCGGCGGCGGGGGCACTGACGTCACTACTCTCCGTCCGTTCGAACCGGAGGGAGCTATCGAGGGACGAGAAGAGCGTGACGAGGCTAGTCCAGATGCTGGACCCTAGGAACGAGGCAGTGGGGAAGGAGCTGCCGGTGGCGGTGGCAGTGGCGCTGACTGGCGGCGCCGGGGGCGGGGCACGGAAGCGGATCGCCGAGGCCGGGGCGTGCCGGCATCTGCAGAAGCTGGCGGAGGCCGACGTTCCCGGGGCCAAGAAGGCCCTTCAGCGGATCGCCGGCGGCCGGCTCAAGAACCTGTTCTCCATCGCGTGGCCCCAGTGACAAACGATTAAACCCCAAATCTCGCCATGAAGGTAATTAATTAAAGAACCCTCTATTATTAATTTGATTAGAGTAGCATAATCTATTAACAATTTTGGATTGGCATCACATTGGCTTCAGGTTACTGATGGCGGGAAGGCTAACTGTTGAAGAGAGAAAAAGGTCGTGTGTTCTTCTTTTTTTTTTTTAATTGCAGATAAGAGTATAAAGTAGTATTGTTATAGCGGCAGGTAGGTACAGCGACCCAAGAGAAGAGATGCATGCATGGATGCCGGAGTTTTAGGGTGTATCCTTGTGCTATTTGTGGCTTCTGCTACGTCTCGTAGCTCCTTCACATATTTGTTTGTTGACGTGATCCGGTGATGTAGCGTGGGATTTTGAGTGTGCAATTTTCGAGCTCCTCCTTTCTTTACGCACTTGGCTTGTGACTCGGATTTGTGGACTCCACAGTTTCCTGTCGATCTTGGGATGGCAGTACACGGCATACTGTATGCACGTGTATTGATGCGTCCATGCTTAGTGCGCAACCGTTCTTTCCAAGTTTATGCACTGCTTAATAATATGGCATGTATTCCTCGAACGCACTGAGGTGTTCTCGAAAGGTCATAAAACCTGGGGGACCTTTGCTTTCACCCAGAAGCACGCAAAGCGAATCAATCCCTTTTTCCAAGCAACTATACCTGTCCAAGTTACTTGAGGGACTCGCTGGGGGAACAAAGAAAAGACACAGCGTCACATGGGAAAGAGACGGATGAGAGTGGTTGCGGGAGCGGAGATGGATTACGGTGGTGGTGGGGGCACCGACCATCTTTTCCTCCATTTCCCTCGGCACGCACTCGCCTCTCGCCCCCGAGAAAAAGGGCCTCCTTTTGATCTTTTATCGCACTGCCATATATGCATATATAACCGTATCCCGTGAGAGCTACTTAACTTACAGCAACTGCACCTGTGAGCTGTAAAGGCACCTCCAAACTTCAACACCCCCCCAGCTTTGGCATCATTGCTTTCACCGCCGATCCACCTTCCTCCTCCTGGTTTCCCTCCCCCGCCGGAACCTGGACGACTACGAAGGGCGGTTGGGAGGGCTGCCCCTTTTCTTATTGTTTCCATTAACTATTGTGGTTTATGAGAGGCTTTTCAGCTGGGGCATCGAATGCTCCTCGGAGTGCACAAAATGATGGGACGACATGACCATCCCATTCGGCTTGAATCCTCCTGCTAATACCTGGCATCCTTTTCAGCCAGCTACGGAGGCTGTTGATGATGACAGCTTTCATGGCTGTTCCACCATCTCCTGCGATAAATAATAGCTAGCGGTGGAAATACCGACCGACGTAGTCGGGGCTTGAACCGGTTGACCCATGGCGTTGAGGACAGTGTCAGAATCTTAATATATTGTATATATTAGATCCAGATGCCTGCAGGGTTGTATCAAATGAATTGTGATACTAGTTTTTACGGACATAGTGGGATATGATGAGAAAATTTGAGATATTATAGGGAAATTAGATCCTTTTAAGATATTTATATCTAAGATTTCAGAGAAGTGGTGGCCCTCAGTAAAGAAGAATAATGAATGCGGATCTATTAAATAGCGAATTCAACTAGATATTTATATCTAAGGTTTCAGAGAAGTGGTGGCCATCAGTGAAGGAGAATAATGAATGCTAGTACTGCTATCAAAAGTGTTGACTAACTTAGTTAATAAAAAATTTAATACATCATCATAAAATCTTAAACTTAAATCTCATCATCAACGTTTATCTTTGAAAAAAAATTATCTCTGTAGATAAAATAAAATATATTATTTAGGTGACATAAAAGATGAGTTTTAGATGGCACGGATATTAAATGTCGTGATTTGAGTAGGTCGTGCCTGCAATCCAGTGTAGACGAGGACAGTTGACGCCGATGGCACGTGCTATCTGTCACGCATGATGATACACTGTCCAGGAAAACTTTATGATTCGCATAGACTTGATATGATTGGAATGAAGCCCTTGATCACATATTTCTTGTATATAAAAGGTTTTCCCCTCCTCTCGTCGACTCAGAACCCTTGGATATTAGTGAAGAAAGAAAATGAAACCAAGTAACAAACACGAGACAAAACAGAAAGTAATAAGCGCGTACCACAAAAGAAACGAAGCGTTTTCCTCTGGAGTCATCCCCCTCCATCAGACACGGCAATCCGAGGCTGCAGCACGAGGCGCGAAAGCCGTTGATTTAGAAGATATCGAGGATGTCGAGGATCGGACGGTTGCAGAGGGGGCAGGTGCCACGGTCCGCCCGCAGCTCTCGTGCGCACACGCGGCAGAAGGTGTGCCCGCACGGGATGAACGCCGCACCCTTCCGCCCACCCATGCACACGCAGCAGCAAGACCACCCTTCTCCTCCGCCGCCGCCTTCCCCTCCCCCGTTCTCCTCTCCTTCCTCCGACAACCTCATCAGCGGCACCGGCACCGGCACCGGCATCGGCGCCTCCGTCCTCTTCCCCTCCACTCTACCCACCTCCGCCACAGAAGCCGCCCGGTAATTCCGCTCCGCCGCCAGCGCCGCAGCCAAATTCATCTCCTCGGCCGAAGTTGCGCCCCCCATCCCCACCACCACCTCCTCCTCCGGCTCTCCTGGGTAAATTTCATCTTGGGTGATGGTGGGATTGGAGGCGCGGAAGCCCCAAGAGCTGGCGCAGCAGCCCATGAGCCCCAGCCGCTTCTTGAGGCTCCTCCACTTCCTCCTCCCGATCCGCTCCGCCTCCATTACTTCCTTCCCCCGTCGCCTCGGCTCCATTGGTATTATTCTTGCATGTTATTGGACCTCTATACAGCCGAAAGTAGCAACGACAACGACGGCAACGAGCTCAACAACAGATGGGAGGAAGTTCACCATGGCTACAACTTACAAAGCTCAAAACAACAGCTGCCTCTACCTCCTCACCTCGCAATCAATCTCATCGAACCACTAAACCCCAGCTGCTGAAACAGATCTCATGAAGATCGGGTATTTCTTCCGCACCAGAGTCAATTAATAACGCAGTAAAATGAGAGTACCGCCAATAAGTTGCCTGCTGGTTGCTGGGTGGATGGTACCGTCAGGAAGTCGAGCGGGGCGAAAGGGCGCGAAGACTAAGGTGAGCGCCACGTAGTGAGGTGAGGCGGATAAGGGAACGGTACCGCGTCTCACGTATTATTTTTCCTTTTCGGAAGGAAGCACTTCGCGTCGTGATCACAAGATTCGGATTCATATCTATAGAATTATTTAAGAGGCTTTTCAGACGAAAACGTCGACGTCCCAAGGTATCATCCGCATAAAAAATAAAGGCCGAGAAATGTTTTTCGATATGGCACTTTTAATATCTAAATTAATAATTCAAAATATATGAGCATAAATATAAATAGTAAAAAAAATTATCTATTTACATTATACTAACTATGAGTCATTACATCTTATTATAAAATAATAAAATATTTTATTAAATATATTATAGAGAGATAATCTTTAATCATCTTCAATAATTATCACTTGACATTTTATCCATACAGGTAAGAAAGATGATAATCTATAATTATTTATTTTAGACTTTATCCATGGATAGACAAATGGAAGATAATTTTCAATCATCTCCTTCCACCTTGGACATGGACATTGACGATTGGCTGATGATATCTCCTTATTTGTATTCAATTTATTATCTATAGGTTTTGCTTAGTTAAAAAAAAAATCATTATTCAAGCAAAAGTAGATGTCTATGTATGCACCAATCAAGCGCCACAAGTCGACATCCCAATATACAAAGTTTGATTTAAAAAATTAGGTCAATTAATTTTGATGCTTTAGGTATTCCTAATTCTAGTTTTAGAACATCTGGTTTCAGTTCAATCAATTTTATTCCGTTGAATTTAGAATATATTATGATAAAAAATAATGTGACTGACACATCAACTCTATATGATGATATGTCAGCCTTATCGTAACACCCTGGCTTCACTTGACCAACAAGCTAAGCCCAAATCATTGCCACTGTAACTTTGCATAAAAGATGAAGTGGCTCTTTGCATTCGACCAATATGGTCCACATGACCGACACGAGAGATTCACCTAGTCGACACGCAAAAGACGCCTAAACTATCAGTCATCACCACAACAATGTAATGTGTCTTTGTCCCATAAGCAACAGTTGGAGAATGATTATGATCTACCTCCACACACCCACTATTATATGAATAACGCAATCAATGCAGTATGGCACAAGGGGGAGGGCAATTACAATCAAGTCTTCCGCCCCATTATTGCACGAGTTGAGTAATGGGTGAACATAACGATTCCAAATCTCCATTATATAAAGGCACATAGGAACATAACGAGGAACTTTACTCTGCTAAGGTCAACTTATCCAACTTCTTTAATCAATTAATTGAATTAAGTATTAGAGTGGTGTTGTCGAGAGTGTCATTAACATAATTTTTATAGGTCTCAGATGACCATCAAAGGAGTTCATCTTAAGATCGACTTGAAAAATAAAGTCAAGTTAGATCCGACACAATTTTTTATTCAGACAATCGAGTCTTTATCACTAGAATAAAAATTGAATCAATTCCTTCCAAATTTAGGAATAGATGATTTTGGTTTTGATTTTGAACTAAAAATGGAATATTTTAATTTTTTAAAATATTTTTTACTTAATGATTTATTAAACTATTGGAAGGGTAGATTTGTCATTTAAAGGACATATAGTTGTTTAAATATATTTTTGGTCGGTTCAAAATCAAACGGAAACCTGTAATTCTAGTACCGATTCCAAATTCCAATAACTGAAATTAAATTGTCAAAAGCTTATCCTGATTCGGTTTGAAACCATCGAATCATTGATCTGACTCTCTGATTCGATTCTGTCGGACCAGCTTACATGCAGTCAATCAAATGACTTTCTTTGACGGCAAATGCAGCAGACCAACCCTGCAACACAAGCATCTTGGATGGCCTGCAACAATTTTACCGCTCGATGCATCTCGCGCTTGCGAAATGTTCTCGAGCCTATTGGTTGTTCCTATTGTCTACATTTAGTTGTGCCTCTACAGCATCTTTGATTCATTGTCAATTAACACAAATTCCTCTCAACACACCGGCAAAAAAAAGCTATTGCACCACCGGAGGAGAGAAAACGCCACCATAGTGTGTACTGCTCGTTCTCAATCCAAGAGAAAACACCAAAAAGCTTTGTTGTATCTTGGAGATGTAAAATCTCAATCATCCATCGACTATTACACTTTGCATGGCTGTCTTCAGCTGGAACTTCGTTCCTCCACTCCTACGTTGTTTTTATGGACTTGATCATGAATTCAGATTTGCATATAGTATCGAATCGGAGCCAGTAATATTCTGGGAATTAACCTCAGTCTGACATCCTTGGTATTAAACCCCATCTCTGGGCACACGAAAGACACATGATCTCCTCAAAAGACTAAAGACATCTATAAGATCCTTGTCCCTAGAATCCACCGTGTTACTGTCTTACGATTCAGGTTACCCTAAGAGACGAGCCTTAGTGTCCGTGTTAAACCTTTTATAATTGGATAAGATATATAATAAAACTAATTGAATTCTGATTATAGTATTGGTCAATAGAAAAGAAGTTCATATTATAATAGAATTTCTTAGGGGATGCATTTGATGGAAGAAACTTCTCTAATAACTTATTCTAGACCCTCTGCTCTCACCTATAAATAGACAGAACATCTAGGGATCGAAATACATATGTATCTAAGAGTTGCATCAAAGAAAAGCATCTCACAGGCATCAGTTGAGATATTACAGTTTCTCTCTCAACCTCCTTAAACCATCAATCTAAGTGGTCCCGTGAAAGAATAGGAAGAGAAGAGGAATCTAGTTTATCTTGCAGATTGACAGCGTCATTGGATCTAAAGAAGGTACTCAAATCATACAAAGATCTTTTCCTTCCTTTTTCAGATGACATCAAAATGTACACATCGTAAAAATCGATCTAGTGGTATTTGATTTCAATCATAGCATAAAAGTTTTTCGCATTACAGAAAACATGGTTATAGTTTTTATACTTACAATCAGTATCAAAAGCCTAGGTTCTTAAAATCAAAACTTTAGATCTATTATTTTCTGATTTATAATGTTTGGATAATCCATATTCTGTTTATCTGTATTCCTATCTATTTTGTTTTTATTGCCTGAATGTGTTTTGTCGCATACTTATAGGCAATGTTAAAGAAGTTATAATGGTCGTTGTGTAGCATTGCTGTCGACCTCGCTGCGTACAGCCATAGGGGTCGTGGGGGATCATGCACACGCAGCAACAACCGCCAAAGAAGCGAAAGGTTGCACGCGTCGCGAATCAGCTAACGCACGTAGGCCGCGACGCACGATCGCCGCACCAGCTTCGATCGCGCAGGCAGAGGTCGCGCGCCAAGTGATGGTCGCACGGCCAAGAAGATCGAATCGCGACGCCGCCACGCATCGGCGATAGCCGTCTGCATGACCGTCGCAAATCGCCTGGATGGCAATGCATGCAGAGACTATGGCAACAACAAGCAAAAAAGCGAGTAAAATTATAGTTTTGCCATTAGGGTTTTATTAAAATAAAATTATAGTTTTACACTTAAGTATTTTGATAGTTCACCGTTTACAAATCTAATAATTTCAATTTATATCCTGTCAACATATTTAGTTTTACCCTTACACAATTGAGAATTTTTTTAATTATATTCTCAATTATAAAATTGATCAATAAACTTTAATTAAATTTGATCATGATTATATTTTAATTCATTATTGATTAAAATTAATTTTGATCATTTTTTTATTTTGATCGACTTATTTAATTGGGCTAATATTTTGTCAATTCTAGGCTTGCCCAAATTAAAGAAAATCAATTAGTTTCATTTAATATATTAAAAAACTATAAATTATTGTTCCTTTTATAGTTTTTTTCATATGATTTATTGATTACATGTGGTAAATAAAAAAATTTAATTATTGATCTTGAATATTTTTTTAATTATTTATATAATTGAAATTATGAAATAATATCTATCTTTTACATGAAGGCATGATTTATATGTTATCATGATTTATAATTATCATAAGAGTTTTTTCTTTTGCTGATTAATGTTCAATAATTATTATGATTATTCTTGTATTATTGAATTGCTTCGTATAAATTAAATAAAAAATTTGATGAATATTATTTGTAACTCATCTCCCTAAGTTTATCTGACCAGTAGCTACCAAAGTGGCTTGGGATGATATGCTTTTGGGTTGTGAATTATAATAAAAGTCTTATCATTTGTAGGATATTTTTAAACTATATTTTATATTATTATATTGGTCTTGTAGCCACCAAAGTGACCTAAACCAATAACTTATAAAATGACATTAAAGAACTAGTTCTAAATGACATCAAGGAAATAATATTCATAATAGCACACATAATTAGGAGATTTAGATAATCCCAAAGGAGAATCTACTTCAAATAGTTATGTGATGAGGTAGGATGATACTGTTTTGAATATCCTTATAGTTTAGGATTGTATACCCAAAGGTAACAATACTATTTCACAAGGATGGTATCAGTCCTCCATAAATGATTTTGAGTGAGCACTAGATATGTCAATATTTCACCCAAATGTGAAATATAGATGATATCAATAGTTCATCATATTTTGGAAACGCAAAGCATTAATGTTATTTTATATTTTACAGTGGTACTTCTGTCGATGCATTCTTATGCTTCTAGTGTCCCTATACTCTTTTGATTAAATTATTCAGAATAGTTAGAGTATGTGTAATTCACACTAGGCATATTAGATCTTGATTTAGCATTGCTTATTGAAAAGCTCACAGACTTGACTAATGAAAGTACTATAGAACAAGTTAATAAAATGAAGACTTAAGAAAGATCAGATAAGCTTAGTTTAATGTTCATAAGAATGACGATTGCAAATAATATAAAGACTTAATTACCGATTACAACTAGCGCACGGAAATATTTAAGTATTATTGAAGATAAATTTAAATCTATTGATAAGTCATTGGCTGGCACACTAATGAAAGAACTGACTACGGCTCAGTACGATGGCATTCGAGGAATTCAGGATCACATCCTCAATATGGCTGATAAAGCTGCAAAATTTAAAGCATTATGCATGAACGTTGATGAGTCTTTTCTTATGTAGTTCATTCTTAATTCTCTTCCTTCTCAGTTTGGCTCATTCAAGATTCATCATAGTACAAATAAGGATAAGTGAGATTTGAATGAGTTAACTAGTATGCATGTTCAGGAAGAATCGAGATTAAGGCAGGAAAGTTCATATAATGTCATAACTACTACTCAAGGAGTTGGTAACAAGAAAAGAAAATTGAAGCGTCATCTATCAAAAAAATTTACCGAGTCTGGAAATGTTAAACAGACTAATGAAAGGAAAGCCTTTACAGGAAAGTGTTTCTTTTGTGGCAAGAAAGGATATGTGAAGGATTATATTAAACGTAAAACTTGATACGAAAAGAAAGGTATGAATTCGACCTTTGTATGTTTTGAATAAAATATTACAAAAGTTTATTCCAATACTTGGTGGATTGATTTTGGTGCTTCAACTCATGTTACCAATAATATACAAGAATTTCTTTCAAATTGAAAACGAAAAGAACATGAAAGATTCGTCATTATGGGAAATCGTCTCAAAGCGAAAGTGATATCAGTAGGGACTTATCACCTACGCCTAGAGACGGGTTATCTGATGGATTTTATCGACACATGTTATGTTCCTACTATTTCTAAAAATTTAGTTTCTTTAACTAGAATTGATGAGATAGAATATTGTCTTTCTTTTGATAATGGTAAACTCAGTATATTTTATGATTCAATAAAAATTGGTTCTGAAATTCTGTGTGATGATTTATACAGAACTAATTTGAATCTTGAGTTTGCAAAGATATTATTGACCCTGCAATCAAAAGTTGGATTGAAATATAATTTCAATAATGAAATATCTTCTACACTGTGACATAGACAATTGGGGCATATCTCCAATAAAAGAATTGAAAGATTAGTGAAGGATAATATTTTAGAAGATTTAGACTTCACTGATTTTGATATTTGTATAGATTGCATTAAGGGAAAGCAAACTAACATACAAAGAAAAATACCAGAAGAAGTAAAGTACTCCTTAAGATTATTCATATTGATATCTGCGGACCACTTCATATTCCTTGTTTTAGTGAAGAAAGGTATTTCATCATATTTATATATGACCTATCCAGATATGGCTATATTTATCTAATACATAAAAAATCTCAGGTCGTTAACACTCTTAAAGTATACATAAATGAGATCGAGAGACAATTAGATAGAAAAGTTAAAATTGTTAGATCTGACAGGGATAGTGAATTTTATGGCAAATATGATAAATTCGATTAGAATATTGATATGTTTGCTAGATTCCTAGAACAACGGGGTATTTGTGCTCAATATTCCTTACCAGGTGTGCCACAGCATAATGGTGTTTCTGAAAGGTAAAATCGTACTCTTATGGATATGGTTAGGAGCATTATGAGTTATTCCTCTGTACTTGAGTCAATGTGGGGTGTAGCTCTTAGGACAGTTATGTACATCTTGAACAGGGTTTCTAGTAAGTCAGTTCCATCAACTTCATTTGAGTTATGGACCGGTAGGAAGCTCAGTTTGAGACATTTATATATTTGGGGGTGTCCTACAGAGATAAGAGTATTCAATCCACATAAAAAGAAATTGGATCCAAGAACTATTTCTAAATATTTTATTGATTATCTAGAAAAGTCCAAGGGATACAAATTTTATTGCCCTAATCATAGTACGAGTTTAGTATAATCTAGTAATGTAAGATTCCTAGAAAATGATGAAATCAGTGGGAGTGAAAAATCTCGAAAGATCAATTTTGATATTGAAGATATTCAGGTTAATTCTCCCGTATCATCTCCTATTTGAGAAATTATTATTCCTCAAATCAATGAGAGAATTGACGAGGGTGAACAACAAAATAATATTGATGAACTCTCACATGATGTTGATGTCATCGCTGATGATCTTGTAGAACAATCACAATTAACAGCTTTGATAAAGTCTCAAAGGAAGAGGAAACATGTCATTTCTGATGATTATGTGATATATCTACAAAAATCAGATTATGAGATAGAATAAAAGCAGACCCCTTATCATTTTCACAAGCCATAGAAAGTAACGATTCTGAAAAATAGTATGATGCAATGAAAGAAGAGTTAAAATCAATGAACCAGAATGGTATTTGGGAACTCGTTGAATTGCCTAATAATTATAAAAGAGTCAGTTGTAAATGGGTCTTTAAGATAAAACGTGACTTAACAGGCAATATCGAATGATATAAAGCTAGACTTGTGGCCAAAGGTTTTTCTCAGAAAGAAGGCATCGACTACGACGAGACTTTTTCTCCGGTTTCTAGAAAAGACTCGTAAAGAATCGTCATGACACCAGTAGCTCATTATGGTCTTCTGTTACATTAGATGAATGTAAAAATAGTATTTTTGAACGGGGATCTAGATGAGAAAACCTATATGGAACAACTTGAAGAATTCATAGAAAAGGAAAAAAGAAAGTGAGGCTTATAAACTTAAGAAATTCATTTATGACCTTAAACAAGCTTCTAGACAATGGTATATAAAGTTTCATGATACCATTATTTCCTTCGGATTTAAGGAGGATACTGTTAATCAGTGTATATATATCTAAAGATATGTGAGAGCAAGTTTATTATATTGGTCTTATATGTGGATGATATTTTACTTGCTAGTAGTGATCTTGGTTTATTGCACAAAATCAAGATATTTCTCAGCAAGAACTTTAAGATGATTGATATAAATGAGGTAGCCTATGTTATCTGCATTGAGATATTCAAGGATAGATCTCAAGGATTATTAGGACTGTCTTAGAAAGAATATATTTATCGTATCTTAGAGAGATTTAATATGTAGCTTTGCTTAGCCAATGATACACCTATTACTAGAGGTGAAAATTTTAGCCAAAACCAATGCCCAAAAAATGACTTAGAAATGAATCAAATGAAAAACATTCCTTATGGGTGTACAATTGGATATCTATTATATGCTCAAACCTATACAAGACCATATATCAGTTTTGTAGTTGCAATGTTAGGTAGATATCAGAGCAACCTAGGAATGAAACATTAGAAAGCTACAAAGAAGGTAATGAGATATCTACAGGGAATAAAAAATTATATGCTCACATATAAAAAGATCATATCAGCTTGAAGTAACAGGATACTCAGATGCTGATTTTGCAAATTGACTCAATAGTAAGAAATCTACTTCAGGATTTATATTTATGTTAACCGGTGGGGCAATTTCTTGGAAAAGTACAAAGTAATTGCTTATTGCATCATCTACAATGAAAGCTGAGCTTATAGCATGCTTTGCGGCTACAAATCAAGCTTTATGGTTGTGAAATTTTATTTCAGGATTTGGTGTGGTCGACTTAATTGCCAAATCGCTGAAAATATTTTGTGATAATACCGCAGTAGTTTTCTTCTCTAAAAATGGCAAGTACTCGAATGGTTCCAAGCATATTGAGATAAAGTACTTGGTGGTTAGAGAAAGAGTACAAAAATAATAAGTGTCAATTAAAAACTTGAGCACTATTATGATGATTGCTGATCCATTTACTAAAGCTTTATAGTGTAAAAATATTTAAAGAACATATTCTTAGAATGGGGCTTGTGAGCAAGCCATAAAAGATATGGTGATGCATGTTTAAGTGGATGTTATTATTGATATTTTTTCTTGCATAATTAAAGTTATTTGTTTCTGCTATCCTGTTTATATTTATGTTTATGCATATTATAGTTGAATGTAATAACAAGATTGTCATGACAAGACAAATTATATGAGTCATTATGGACTATATTAGAAAAGATTAACAATATTGTAGTACATAGAATGGAGTATGACATTGATAATATACAACCGCTATGACTCACATTGATGGTTGGACTTAATGTAGTATTATTATGTTCATTGGACTTATTAGCTTGTTTTAAAAATTCATGGTCATGTATAAAATACTTTTCAAAATTTTTCAGGATCCAATTAGGTAAAATTATTTTCAAACAAATTTTGTTTTGTTTATTTTGATTTTGATTTTGAATA
This sequence comes from Musa beccarii, assembly GCA_024322285.1. Taxonomy (NCBI): domain Eukaryota; kingdom Viridiplantae; phylum Streptophyta; class Magnoliopsida; order Zingiberales; family Musaceae; genus Musa; species Musa beccarii. The sequence goes on along the minus strand of CM044397.1, from coordinate 2,038,768 downwards.
TCTTTTATATCTTATTAATTAATGGGCCAAGTGGGAGAATGTTATATTATGTGGCCCTTTATAATTAGATAAGATACATGATAGAACTAATTAGATTCTGATTATAGTATTGGTCAATAGAAAAGAAGTCCATATTATAGTAGGATTCCTTGGGGGATGCCTTTGATGAAAGGAACTCTCCTAATAACTTATCCTAGACCCTCTGCTCTCGCCTATAAATAGACAGGACCTCTAGGGATCTAAATACAGATGCATCTAAGAGTTGCATTAAAAAAAAAGCATCTCACAAGCATTAGTTGAGATATTATAATTTCTTTCTCAACCTCCCTAAGCCATCAATCTAAGTGGTCCTATGAAAAGATAGGAAGAGAGGAGGAGTCTAGTTCCTCTTGTAGATTGACAAAAGTATTGTTCTAAAGAAGGTACTCAGATCATACAAACATTTTTTTTTCTTTTTTTAGATGGCATCAAAAAGTACACATCGTAAAAATCGATCTATTGTTATTTGATTTCAATCCTATCATAAAAGTTTTTCACATTACAGAAAGCATGATTATAATTTTTATACTTACAGTCCCAACTATATCATATGGATCAATATCACTAGACAAGCTAAAAAATGCTGAGAAGCATTCAAGCTAAGAGTATTTAAGACAAAGAATCGTTATTTCTATGTCAAGTTTAGCATCGCATGACTAACAAACGCACCAAAAGTATGGAATCTCTCCAGAAGTTGGTCTATCATATAAGCATAAAATCTATAATTATACTTTCTGTAATATGAAAAACTTTTATGCTAGGATTGAAATCAAATAGTAATAGACCGGTTTTACGATGTGTACATTTTGATGTCATCTAAAAAAAAAGGGAAAAGATCTTTGTATAATCTGGGTACCTTCTTTAAATCCAATGTCATTGTCAATCTGCAAAAAGAACTAGACTCCTCTCTTCCTATTCTTTCACAAGACCACTTAGATTTATGGCTTAGGGAGGTTGAGAGAGAAACTATAATCTCTCAACTAATTCCTATGAGATGCTTTTCTTATATGTAACTTTTAGTCCTCAGAGGTCCTGTTTATTTATAGGCGAGAGCAGAGGATCTTGGATAAATTATTATGAGAGTTCCTTCCATTAAGAGCATCCCTTAAGGAATCATACTATAATATGGACTTCTTTTCTATTGGTCAATACTGTCATCAGAATCCAATTAGTTATATTATATATCTTATCCAATTATAAAGAGCCACATAATCTAACATTCTCTCACTTGGCTTATTAATTGATAAAATATAAAAGATATTCAAAATCAAAATAAACAATAAAATTTGTTTAAAAATAATTTTACCTAATTGGATCTTGAAAAAATTTTAAAAATCATTTTATACATGGCCAAGAATTTTTAAAATAAGCTAATAAGTCCAATAAATATAATAATACTACATTAAGTCCAACCATCAATGCGAGTCATAGCGGTTGTATATCATCAATGTCATACTCTCTTCTATGTACTACAATATTATTAGTCTTTCCTAATATAGTACATAATGATCCATGTAATTTGTCTTATCAAGATAATCCTGTTATTACATTCAACCATAACATGCATAAATATAAATGTAAACATGATAACAGAAACAAATAACTTTAATTATGTAAAAAAATATCAATATAACATCTACTTAAACATGCATCATCATATCTTTTATGGCTTGCTCACAAGCCTCATTCTAAGAACTTATTCTTTAAATATTTTTACATTGTAAAGCTTTAGTAAATGGATCAGCAATCATCATAGTGGTGCTCATGTTTTCAATTAATACTTATTGTTTCTGGACTCTTTCTCTTACCTCCAAGTACTTTATCTTGATGTGCTTGGAACCACTAGAGTACTTGTCATTCTTAGAGAAGAAAACTGCTGCAATATTATCACAAAATATCTTCAGCGGCTTGGCAATTGAGTCGACCACACTAAGTCTTGAGATGAAATTTTATAATCATAAAGCTTGATTTGTGGCCGCAAAGCATGCCACAAACTCAGCCTCCATTGTAGATGATGCAATAAGCGATTGCTTTACACTTTTCCAAGAAATTGACCCACCGGCTAACATAAATATAAATCCTGAAGTATACTTTCTACTATCGAGGCAATTTACAAAATCAGCATCTAAATATCCTGTTACTTCAAGCTGATCTGATCTCTTATATGTGAGCATATAATTTTTTGTTCCCTACAGGGATCTTATTACTTTCTGTGCAGCTTTCCAATATTTCATTCTTGGGTTGCTCTGGTATCTACCTAGCATTGCAATTACAAAACTGATATATGGTCTTGTACAGGTTTGAGCATATAATAGACTTTCAATTGCGCACCCATAAGAAATATTTTTTTATTTGATTCCTTTCTAAGTCATTTTTTTGAACACTGGTTTTGGCTAAATTTTTCACCTCTAGTAATATGTGTATCATTGGCTGAGCAAAGTTGCATATTAAATCTCTCCAAGATATGATTAATATATCCTTTCTGAGACAATCCTAATAATTTTTGATATCTATCTCTGAATATCTCAATGCCAATAACATAGGCTGCCTCATTCATATCAATCATCTTAAAGTTCTTGCTGAGAAATATCTTGGTTTCGTAAAATAAACCAAGATCATTACTAGCAAGTAAAATATCATCCATATATAAGACTAATATAATAAACTTGCTCCCACTTATCTTTAGATATCTACATTGATCAACAGTGTTCTCCTTAAATCCAAAGAAAGTAATGGTATCATAAAACTTTATATATCATTATCTGGAAGCTTGTTAAAGGCCACAAATTGATTTCTTAAGTTTACAAGCCCAACTTTCTTTTCTCTTTTCTATAAATCCTTCAGGTTGTTCTATATAGATTTTCTCATCTAGATCCCCATTCAAAAATATTATTTTCACATTCATCTGATGTAACTCAAAATCATAATGTGCTACTAGTGCTATAATGATTCTCAACGAGTCCTTTCTAGAAACTAGAGAAAAAGTCTTGTTGTAGTCGATGCCTTCTTTCTAAGAAAAACCTTTGGCCACAAGTCTAGCTTTATATCGTTCGATATTGCTTGTTGAGTTACGTTTTATCTTAAAGACTCATTTACAACTGACTCATTTACAATTATTAGACAATTCAACGACTTCCCGAACACCATTCTGGTCCATTAATTTTAATTCTTCTTTCATTGCATTATAATATTTTTCAAAATCGTTACTTTCTATAGCTTGTGAAAATGATAAGGGGTCTCTTTTTATTCCTATATCATAATCTAATTCTTGTAGATATACCACATAATCATCAGAAATGACATGTTTCCTCTTCCTTTGAGACCTTTTCAAAGCTACCAATTATGATTGTTCTACAAAATCATCAACGGCAACATTAACATCATGTGAGAGTTCATCAATGTTATTTTGTTGTTCTCCCTCGTCAATTTTCTCATTGATTTGAGGAATAACAATTTCTCGAATATGAGATGATACAGGAGAATTAATGTGAATTTCTTTAATATTAAAATTGATTTTTCGAGATTTTTCACTTCCATTGATTTTACCATTTTCTAGGAATCTTGCATTACCATATTCTACTATCCTCGTACTAGGATTAGGGTAATAAAATCTGTATCTCTTGGAATTTTTGGATAATAATAAAATATCCATAAATAGATCTTGGATCCAATTTCTTTTCATGTGGATTGAATACTCTTATCTTTGCAGGACACCCCCCAAATATGTAAATGTCTCAGACTGGGCTTCCTACCTGTCCATAACTCAAATGAAGTTGATGGAACCGACTTACTAGGAACCCTGTTCAAGATGTACATAGCTATCCTAAGAGCTTCACCCCACATTGACTCGGATACAGAGGAATAACTTATCATGCTCCTAACCATTTTCATAAGTGCACGATTTCACTTTTCAGCAACACCATTCTGTTGTGACACACTTGGTAAGCCATATTGAGCACAAATATCCCCGTATTCTCGGAATCTAGCAAAAGGACCAATTTTCTGATCGAATTCATCATATCTATCATAAAATTCACCACCCTTGTCAGATCTAACAATTTTAACTTTTCTATCTAATTATCTCTCGACCTCATTTATGTACACTTCAAGAGTGTCAACAGCTTGAGACTTTTCATGTATTAGATAAATATAACCATATCTAGATAGGTCATCTATAAACGTGATAAAATACCTTTCTCCACTAAAACAGGGAATATGGAGTGATCCGCAGATATCAGTATGAATAATCTTAAGGAGTTCTTTACTTCTTGTGGTATTTTTCTTTATATGTTTAGTTTGCTTTCCCTTAATGCAATCTATACAAACATCAAAATTAATGAAGTCTAAATCTTTCAAAATATTATCCTTCACTAATCTTTCAATTCTTTTCTTGGAAATATGTGTCAATCGTCTATGCCGTAATATAAAAGATTTTTCATTATTGAAACTACGTTTCAATCCAATATTTGATTGTAGGATCAATAATATCTTTACAAACTCAAGATTCAAATTAATTCTACACAAACCATCATACAGAATTTCAGAACCAACTTTTATTGAATCATAAAATATACTGAGTTTACCATTTCCAAAAGAAAGATAATATCCTAACTTATCAATTCTAGATAGAGAAACCAAATTTCTAGAAATAGTAGGAACATAACAAGTGTCAATAAGATCCATTAGATGGCTCGTCTCTAAGCGTAGACGATAAGTCCCTATTGATATCACTTTCACTTTGAGACGATTCCCCATAATGATAAATCTTTTATATTCTTTTGGTTTCCGGATTGAAAGAAATTCATACATATTATTTGTAACACTCATAGTTAGTCCAATAGTCCCACATCGGAAGTGGGTGAGATTAAGATTGACTTATATGGGTCTGATGAGTGTACTACTAACAACTTCAGCTTAAGCATTTTGGCCAGTGGTTGATAGGCCAAAACGAAGTTGATAGGCTAGTTAGCCCATTAGGCCGGGTCGTGACATTTGGTATCAGAGCCAACCTAGTATTTGGGCATGGTGAGGCAGGCTTGAGTAGGAAAGGGCTACCTATGGATGAAGTCAGAGAACTCATCACAGCGTGAAGCCACCACTAGGCTATGCCTCATATGCACTATGCTAGGGTCTGATCTGGGCCTTGACAGGGACGTCAAGTCGTTTAAGTGGGGAAGATTGTAACACCCATAGTTAGTCCAATAGTCCCACATCGAAAGTGGGTGGGACTAAGATTGACTTATATGGGCCTGATGAGTGTACTACTAACAACTTCAGCTTAAGCATTTTAGCCAGTGGTTGATAGGCTAGTTAACTCATCAGGTCAGGTCGTAACATTTGGTATCAGAGCTGACCTAGTATTCGAGTATGGTGAGGTAGGCTTGAGTAGGAAAGGGCTACCTGTGGATGAAGTCAGAGAACTCATCATAGCGTGGAGCCACCACTAGGCTATACCTCACATGCACCATATGCTAGGGTCTGATCTGAGCCTTGACGGAGACGTCAAGTCATTTAAGTGGGGGAGATTGCAACACCCATAGTTAGTCCAATAGTCCCACATCGAAAGTGGGTGAGACTAAGATTGACTTATATGGGCCTGATGAGTGTACTACTAACAATTTCAGCTTAAACATTTTGGCCAGTGGTTGATAGGTCGAAACGAAGTTGATATGCTAGTTAGCCCATCAGACTATATCGTGACATTATTGGTAACATGAGTTGAAGTACCAGAATCAATCCATCGAGTATAGAAGGAAACATACAAAGGTCGAATTCATACCTTTCTTTTCGAACCAAGTTCTACGTTTAATACAGTCCTTCTTCATATGTATTTTCTTGCCACAAAGAAATACTTTACTATGAAAGCTTTCCTTTCATTAATCTGTTTAACATTTTCAGACCCAACCAATTTCTTTGATGGATGACGCTTCAATTTTCTTTTCTTGTTACCAACTCCTTGAGTAGTAGTCATGACATTATATGAACTTTCCTACCTTACTCTTAATTCTTCCTGAACACGCATACTAGTTAACTCATTCAAATCTCACTTATCCTTATTTGTATTATAGTGAATTTTGAATGGGCCAAACTGAGAAGGAAGAGAATTAAGAATGAACTGCATTATGAAAAATTCATCAAACATTTATGCCTAATGCTTTAAGTTTTGCATCTTTATTAGCCATATTGAGGATGTGATCCTGAATCCTTAAGTACCATCATATTGAGCCGTAGTCAATTTTTTTATTAGTGTGCCAGCCAATGACTTATCAGTAGATTTAAATATGTCTTCAATAACTTTCAAATATTCCCGTGCGCTAGTTGCAATCGATAATGAAGTCTTTATATTATTTGCAATCGTTATTCTTATGAACATTAAACTAAGTCTATCTATTAGATCTTTTCCAAGCCTTCATTTCATTAACTTGTTTCACAGTACTTTCATCAGTCAAGTCTGCAGGTTTTTCAACAAGCATTGCTAAATCAAGATCTAATATGCCTAGTGTGAATTGCACATGCTCTAATCATTCTGAATAATTTGATCCAAAGAGTACAGGAACACTGGAAGCATAAGAATGCATGGACGAAAGTACCATTGTAAAATATAAAATAACATTAATACTTTGAGTTTTCAAAATACGATGAACTATTGATATCATCGATATTTTACCTTTGAGTGAAATATTAACATATCTAGTATTCACTCAAAATCATATATGGAGGATTGATATCATCCTTGTGGAATAGTATTGTTACCTTTGGATATACAACCCTAAACTACAAGGATATCCAAAACAATATCATCCTACCCTACCACATAACTATTTGAAGTAGATTCTCCTTTAGAATTATCTAAATTTCCTAATTATATATGTCATTACGAATATTATTTCCTTGATGTCATTTAGGACTAGTTTCTTAATATCATTTTATAAGTCATTGGTCTATATCACTTTGGTAGCTACAAGACCAATACAATAATATAAAAAATATTTTAAAATATCCGATAAATGACAAGACTTTTATTGTAATTCATAGCCCAAAAACTTATCATCCCAAGCCACTTTGACAGCTACTGGTTAGATGAAACCTAGGGAGATGAGTTACAAATGATATTCATCAAATTTCTTTAATTTAATTTATGCTAAGCAGTTCAATAATAAAATAATAATCATAATAATTATTGAACATTAATTAGTAAAAGGAAAACACTCATATGATAATCGTAAATCATGATAACATATAAATCATACCTTCATGTGAAATATAGATTTTATTTGATAATTTCCATTATATACATGTGAATAATCAAAGAAATATCCAAGAATAATAATTAGATTTTTTATTTATCACATGTAATCAATAAATCATATGAGAAAAACTCTAAAAGGAATAATAATTTATAATTTTTTATATAAAATATTAAATAAAACTAATCAATTTTATTTAATTTGGGTAAGCCCAAAATTAGGCTAAATATTAGCCAATTAAATAAGTCGATCGAAAACAAAAATTGATCAAAATTTAATCCTTTCTAAATTTGATAAAAAAAATTAAATTTAATCAATAATTAGTTAAAATATAATCATGATCAAATTCAATTAAATTTTATTGATTAATTTTATAATTGAGGATATAAATAAAAAAATTTCAATTGCATAAGGGTAAAATTATAAATATGTTGACATGACATATACTATAATTACGAGATTTGTAAAGGGTGGAAGTATCGAAATATTAAGGGCAAAATTATAATTTTGATTAAAAACACTAATGGCAAAACTGTAGTTTTGCCTGCCACTTACTACCTGTGCGGTTGTCGTCGATGCAACGGCCTGTGCGTGTGTGGCTTTCGCCGGTGCGGTGGTTTGTGCGTTCGCGACCGCAACTAATACGGTGCTTTGCCGTGCGACTATCGCTTGGGCGCGGTCTCAGCCTGCGCGAGGCTACAGTTAGTGCAGCCTTCATTTGCGAGCGGTTATCGCCCGTGCAAGCGCTGCTTGCACGTGGCCTCTGCCCGCACGAGGCTCTCACCGTTGCGACCTTTGCCCGTGTGAGATTGTCGTCGGTGCGACCTGCGCCCCCATGCGACCTGCCTACACGGGACTGCCACGTGGGTGCGCAACCGTTGCCTACGAGACCGCTGCTTGCGGGTGGCTGCCAACTATGCAGGCCCCTTACAACACCAATCGATGTGTGGATCATTCAAACATCGTAAATCATAAAATAACAGATCTAAAATTTTTTATTTCAAGAACCTAGGCTCTGATATCAATTGTAAGCATAAAATCTATAATCATATTTTTTTAATACGAAAAATTTTATGCTAAGATTGAAATCAAATAACAATAGACCGGTTTTACGATGTGTACCTTTTGATATCATCTGAAAAAGAAAAGAAAAAGATCTATATATAATCTGGGTACCTTCTTTAGATTCAATACCGCTGTCAATATATAAGAGAAATTAGACTCCTCTTCTCTTCCTATCCTTTCATAAGATCACTTAGATTGATGGTCTAGGAAGATTGAGAGAGAAACTATAATCTCTCATTTGATGCTTATAAGATATTTTTCTTAGATGCAACAAGAGTTTAAGATAAGTTATTAGGGGAGTTCCTTCCATCAAAGATATCCCTAAGTAATCCTATTAAAATATGAACTTATTTTCTATTGACAAATATTTTTCTAATTATAAAGGACTATATAATTTAACGTATCTACCCTTAACAACCGCAACTCTAACGAACCGAATGAAACAGTATGGATGTCAAACCCACCACCACTGAAGATAGAAAGCTTACTAACCGTATATATGAGTATGACAAATCAGGGAAAAAAACAAAGGATATCAAAGAAAACAAAGAGGCATCAAATCTTTCACAACACCATGATCGCAACTCCAAGCCAAACATCGAGAAGCAACAGTTTCAGATCGACGACAACAAATTCCGAAAAACATCGAATCCATAAAACAATAGCCATGGCATCAGATTCATCAAAAACCCGCCAAGCATTCATCCAGACAGGAAACCCACGACAAGAATGCTCAAAACACAGACAAACAGAGAAAAGAGGAGGAGAATGGATTTCAGAGAAAAAAACCTTCATCGAGATCAATGATCGGCCGTGCAAGAAGCAGATCGCCTTCCGCTTCGTCGCTCGGTGCCAAAATAAGAATCGGGGGAGACGGAAGTTACAGAGTGCGGAGGTGGCTTATATAGAAGGTAATTTTTGCAGGATGATCCCTGGAGAACTGAGATTTAAATACTAATTGCCGTATTCTCCATGGGCGTAAACTATCGATAAGGTGAGGCGCTGACGCTGAAGATGACCACGTGCCTCTCCTCTGTGCGGGTACATCGACTTTGACGGTTAAGATGAGCCCACCTGCTGATGAAGAGATTGGACGGTCCAGCTTCATTAACTTTATTTTCTATTTTCTAATTCTCTTCGACCCTTCACATACACAGTTACGGGCACATGAATGCAACGTACATCAAGCTAGTGTAGTTAACAAATGACGCTCTTCAGCGACCAAACTATATGAGAAATGTTCATTGATTAACATGAATAAATCAGATCCAAATAGAGCTTGAATAGATTAACACATTTAATTTTGAGATTTGAGAAACATACCAACTCGTGTTCCAGTCTGGTACCATATTATCTCTTTATGGATGTTTGCAGCACCTCGCGCGCGTACCAAGCATGAACAAACAAAACAGCACATTTAGCCCAACCATAGCATAGAAGCTCGGGAATTTTGAGTCCATCTGCTCTTACTGCCAACTGAGATCCCTCATATTGACTTACCATCGCTATTAATTATAACATATATTGTAATTTGTACATCTATTTCAAATCACATTTATTATCTATAAGCCTATTTGATTTATACACTATACGATTCCCACTTGCGCATAGGATAGTATAGCAAACTTCATATTAGGCAGCAGAAGGATCAGTCTCAATTCAAGAGCGGGCTGCACTCCTTGATAAGCACAAAAACACTGCCGCCATCACTTCTTGAGATTCTTAGCTCCTCGTCCAGGTAAGTGGTCAGCAACCAGGATTGTGCATTGGTGTTGTTTATTGGTATCTTAAGTGGAGGTTGTCCAGAGATGGTTCTAACCACAGATGATGCTGCATTCTGGATGGAGCTTATGATACCCTTGAATGGAGAGAGGTCAACGTTCTGCCCCAGGAACTCGACCTTGTCGGGTACAACGATGTCATCTGTCAGCTGTGGGGTTCCAATTATGCCTTCCTCGAACTTGATCTGGAGACAGTGATAAAATACCACCAATAAGTTAGTGTCACAAGGAGATCAATTCCTTGTTGATAAAAATACATGCAAAAATTACAGAATTATGCAATAAGGGAACACTCTGATTAGCCAGGTTTTGTGACAATCCCACACGCTAAGTTAGCTGGCAAATATTGGAGTTTTGATAGTGTGGAAAAGTTACTTAATTTCTAACAACAATATTAAGCTATCCAGCATTTTGGACCAAACTTTAATGGTGCAAACAAAGAATTTATATAATTTCAAAGTGCAAACAAAGTCCACCTCTATTGTTTCAGAACTTCATATTGCCATTTTATTTTTAAAAAATACCAACGTAGCAAGCAAGAAGTGTCATGTAATTGCTTTCAACCTTCTAATAACTAATCTCAACATGCATCCAGTGATCCAACAAACTTAGGTTTTATTACAAGCAACTAAAAAAACTATAACATGATATATTTTGCAATTTAAAGCAGCTTGTTGTTTTAAAAGGCTTAACCTAAATGAGAGTCCTCAACAAGAAAATATGTTGCAGCAAAGGAAAGGACCTAGATATGAAGATCATACAAGAGATAGGGTAAAGAAACAAGAAAGGAAGAGAGAATTAAATGCAAATGCAACACCAAGTTTATGTGGCTCAGTCAATAAGCGTAAGTTTATAATAGTACAGGAAAATGTCCTGATAATAGTAGAATGAAATTCGAAATCTCGATATGCCTAATATATAAACAACGGTTGCATGAACATATGCCAATATTCTAGTTGGAGGCTCTCCTCTGAAACCCCTGTTTGGATTGAGACCAGTAAGGAGGCAGCCCCATCTTCTGAACTGAGGGAATATGAGAAACAAGAGTTTAAGGGAACCTAGATCCCGTAACACACCCAAGGATTCATCCAGTCTACTCGAAGCTACATGATGCAATCTTAAAGGAACTGTTAGTTCCTTTACACTAGGAGGGATCTGATAATACAAAAGAACTCTTAGATTGCATCAAAAAAACTTTGCCTAGAAGCCACATGTGACGTTTCTTGGTAAAATTTGTAGAAAGTTTAAAATACTTTAACTCAATGTTTATGCTTCTGTAAATCTTTTACCTATATATCATGGAAAGACATAGAATACTACTTGATTGTTAGTCAAAGAACAGGGCAAATCTACAACCATCATAAATGAAGCCCGCCTATCAAATAAGAAAGTGCCTTTGTCTCTTGAAGGAGAAACATATTTTGCATTTTCTCCATTTAATACCTTCAGAAATTACGTTTACAACTTAATCTGTCCTAGGAGAAACAGGGAAAAGCTTGGGTGTGACCAAATTGAACATATGCATCGATCTAGTAAGATTTTTCACAAATCAAAACATATTTTGCACTTATTTTTCATTTAACATCTTCAGAAATTGGCTATACAAATTATTCTGACCTACGAGAAGCATGGTAAGAACTTACCATTTTGCACTTATTTTTGGGTGTGACCAAACATGAACACATGCATCAATCTAGTAAGAATTTTCCTAAGTCAAAACATATTTTGCATTTTTTTTCCATTTAATGTTTCCAGAAATTATCTATACAACTTAATTTGTCCTAGGAGAAACATGGATTAGCTTGCGTGTGACCAAATTTGAACACATGAAACAAATCTAGTACGCAGATCAAAATATGCAGCCATTTAATCGTTGCAGAATTGAATTATTGTAGAACATGAAGTGACAAACACGACGCAGAGATGGTAAAGGGAGTGCAGGAGATAAGATACCTGTACTCGCTTGGGACTTCGGACTTCAAACTTGGCATTCGTGGTGACAGAAGTGGTGGCGAGAGGACCCGCAAATTTCACCGAGTTCTGCACCGTAAAGCTCTCCGAATCAATAGTCTGAGATATCTCATCCACCTTCACCAGCTGCGGCAGCCGCCCCGACCCCAGAAGTGGGAACAATTGCGAGAACGAGGTATACCTGCGTCCGCAACCCATCATTTTCAGTTCACCTCCGATCGATCAATAACGAAGAAACCAAAGGAGAGGCAGAATCATACGCGAGGATCCATTTGCCGTTTAGGAGGGGGAGGGCGTCGGTGGGAGCGGGCGTGGGGTTCTTGGCCTCGAGCTGGGTGATGAGCTCCACGATCTCCGCCCTCGTCTCGCTCGACGCCTTCAGCCCACGGTCCGTCCCGGACAGCAGATCCATCAGCTTCCTCTTCAGCTCCTCCACCGGGGGTTCCACCACTGCAACCCCGCTCTCCGTCTCCCCGCCTCCCTCCTTGCCCCACTCGTCGTCGTCGACAACCGCCCGGGTGCGCATCGGCGCGGGGGAGGACAAAAACCTCCCGCTGCTCCTGGAAATCGGGGATCTCAGGCGGAGAGCGGTGAGGGCAAGGGAAGAGCGGCGGACGTGAGGAGGCCCGGCCGCGACCGCCGCAGCCGGAGGAGCATTAAGGGTGAAGGTATTCCAAGACGCGGCGCCCGCCATCGAGTACCTCTTCAAGCTTCGATGATCTTAGCCTAGCAGTCGGTCGAGAGGAAGGCGATGGTTTCGATTCCGTGTTATGCAAGTCGAACCGATGATATAACCATTAAAATATTAGAGCACGTCCAAATGCGGAAACTCCAGCCACTACGTTAACGAAACGTGGGTGCATCACGGAGCTTATTTCCGAATCCTGGTTTCTGTGAAGCAGCGCATCATGCAAGTGCAGTTTCGGGTTCAACGAATTGTTATCTTCCGATTTCGGTGGTGGGGATTGCATGAAATGTGTGAGGTAGAGGAATTGGTGGATCCCATCTCGTTCTAGAAACTTCTTGAAAGCGCCAGCAGATATGAGGAGGACGCGTCGCGGAAGGTACGCGATTGAGCACATGCGTTGCTTTTTCAATGGACGCTAAATATCTAAAACATTTCTGTTTCCACTTATTTCAGGCAAAATGAAGCGATCTAAAGTGAGCTCAATCCAACGACGTGGCGACATGTTCTTACACTGGGAATTGACATGCTCAGTGGAGCTTCAAGAAGGCAATCACCCGGTCATATACTAACTGCTTGGCATTGACAGCCATGATGAAATCGTCATGGCCATAGTCGAGCCGATACAGAACGGTCAACTTCTGCTGGTCGTGAAACCTGAGGCCATCCATCAAGCGCATGCCATCGCCACCATCGGAGAGGCCGTCTTCCCCTCCGTAACCCAGCAGTAGAGGAAGGTCATGGGGGAAGGACGAGATGTCGTAAGCCGGAGGAACCTCTTGCCCGTAATGCTTCGTGTTCTTGTCGCAGTCGTCGTAATCGAACTTGGCTAGGGTGCCTCGTCGGATCACTAGTAAGAAAGCAGACAAAGTCATCATCACCACCATGAACAAGGAAACGCTAGCTAGAGAAAGGCCTACTCTGAGACAAGTGCATTATGTTCTTCGTGGCAGTAGGCTGGGGTCCATGCTCCAGATAACGGTGAGCCGCTGGAGAACTGAGACAGCAGTTCTTGCCTGGAGTTGGAGGATTCAGAAGCCAAATGGTTAGCGGGGTTTAGAGAGAGGCGTAGAATAAGTAGGATGAAGAGAAAGAACCTGCGTAAGCTGTTAGCAAATGTAGGCAGCTAATTCCAGGAAGCCAGCAGATTCTGAATAGGTGCTTGTTCAAAAATGACCTGTCATGTGGAAACATACAACGTGCTATGACCCGATCGTCACAGAGTGCAGAAAGAGCAGATCGCTCACCCGAATGGAAAGAAGCGACGAACACCCATCCGGTTAAAGATCTGCAAACAAGCCAAAAGGTATGATTCTGAAGCACGAATGCATCCTTGAACGAAGATTTGAGAGCCCCATATATTTACCTCTGGCACAAAAAACTCCACTCCGATCCTCACAAAAGCGGGTCTGATCTGGTTCAAGTAAGCGATGGGGGAGAGCAAGACAGCTGATCTCACCATCTCTTGCAGCTCAGAATGGCAGAAGGCTGCGAGAGCCATCAGAGTTCCCTAACAGATTAAAGAACATTGTCGTCATCCACGGTTCCAACACTGTCATACCCACCGTAGAGGAAAAGCTCACCAGAGAATGCCCCACATAGTGAAGCTTCTGCTTTCCCGTACGCCCGTAAACGTACTCAACAGTGGCAGGCAGATCGTATTCCGCAAGCTCGTCCCATGACCAGTCCCAGTATTCCTTCAATGAACACAAGGGTTTTAGGAAGAAATAAATGACTACAGTCGTGGTGTTTGTGTCTGGAGAAGAACCGGATCATCCGAAGAGAAGAGGGTGTGCCCGAGGCTGTGCTTTGTTCCACGACTATTGGCGATCCAAACATCGTATCCCTCGTCGGCCAAAATGTATCCCAGTGATTCATCCGGCGAACTAAGCAGCCATCCCAAACCATCCTATCGAAACAGCAATGCCATCACATATCCATCCAGTTGCAGTTCTATCAGGAACACTGCGTTAGAGATGAACAGAGACCATGAATAGCCCGTGCTGCAGCAAGATCGGCGTGCCACTACCTCCGCTGCGTGCCGGTGACCGCCCCACTGGAATCCTCTGCACGCTAAGGATGTAACCATCTTTTGTCGTCACCTGCAGGAGCACAAAAACACAATATTTCTCAACGAAAGATACACCGGAACCTGACACGAAGCAACCACGTAGAGATGATGTACTTCATGTTCTTCGCACTTGTAGCCGTAAGTCCCCGTGACGGATTTGCAGGCGCCATTTGCAGGCGAAGGAGGATCTGAAGCGACAACCTGTCGAATCAAGTGCTCGTACTGATGACTGCCATTCTGATCACCAGTTGCCGAAACAGAAACAAAAAGAAGCCATGCTATCATGGAAAGCAGATCGATAGCCATGAGTTCAAATTAGTCTCCGCTGAGACTCGGGATTGCACGATGAATCGCCGTCGCTAACTTAAGTGCTAAATTATTAGATCTTGTAGAGCATCCAATGGAAGCCATGGGAACACTGCGCCATATATACTCATTGCTCTACTGGTTCTTACGTACGACAAACTGTGAAGCTCTTCGGAGACACTTGCATTTAGCATTCATCAAGGATTCCGTGGAGCACTGGAATCGTGTACCGAGTGGCTCACAACAAAGAGGTGATAGAGCAGTTGGTTGCTAAGTTGCCACCACCATGGGATTCTCAGATTAATCTTGTGAAGGCATCACCGCAGGAAGCTCACCTCTGGGCCAAGACAGAGTTGTAGAATAGCATGGGCTTGTCAGTCCCCGGCCCGACATGTATGTGCCGAGTGATGTTATCAGTGTCAGATTTAAATAACACTTCATGTATGCAATTTAATATCGATAGAATTCAAATCATTTGTGTGAACTGGCTTCGAGCGAAACCATTCATGGACACCACGATGTCCCATCTTATCAGAACCCACGGGAAATCAAGCGAAACCAGTAGTCAACACTTGCAGGGAGTCAAGTTCTCCGCAGAAGAAAAAGAGAGGGTCAAAACAACGGCTGGTGGAGGAGGCCGAAGCGGAGGCGGGCTTGGTGCGCACAGGGTTTGCAGCGGGGTGGGGGCGCGTCGGTCATAGGTGGGGGCGAGGAGTGGGGTGGTGGTGGCCCCGGTGGGGACGCCATAGATGTCGGGGAGCGTTGCGGTACGGTAAAGTTTGCTGGTTGGCAGCAGACCCTCGAGAAGAGAGCAAAAAGAAGCGAGAGGAGGAAAGAAGAAAAGACGGGAGGGACAAATCAGCAGATGGATGGATTGGTACGCATGGAATGGGATGGATGGGACGGATGATGAGCCGCCTCCACCAACCAACACCCGACCTCTCCCCCATCTCTCCTCTTTCTACCCTTGTTTTTCCTTCCCTTAAACTCCCTCTGTATCTCTCTCATAATAAATGAACAAAACATATCACGAGGTGCGGGTGATGTTACAGAGAACAGCGGAAGCATATGAACATGAAGCGAGCAGATATCAGAAAGGAGGGAGAGCGGAGGAAAGCTGAATCAATACTACTGTTCGCAGAACTGGGACGGACTGCAGAGGCACGTCTACTACCTGCGCCCTGCGCTGACCGGTCCGGCCGACGGTGATCCGGCCACGACCGGTCGGTGTCTCCTCGCCCCACGAGAAAGGCCGCGAGCTGACACCGGCCCACCTTCCGAGAGCCGCTCCTCCCCTGCCAAAGTAAGGCCCGCCGCGTCGACGCTGCGTCCAACCGGCGGCCATGCCCCGGTTTTTTTGTGAACGAGCGAGTCCCTTGCACGGCCAGCGTTGACTTGGCCGGCCACAGTGGGGCCCGCGGTAACCAGGAAATGATACGGAGGGAGCCACCCACCGCAATAGCGCGAAGGCGATGGGGCGAGACTCCCACCGTGGACTGACCGCCAACCTGTGGCGTGGTTGGCCAGCACTCGGGTTATTCTCTTCCTTAATTCTTATTTCCTTGCAGGTGGTGGGTGGTGGTGTAGCTGCTGCATCTGCATCAACTCGTTCTCGTTGCAACAATTCCCACTAGCCCAAAAGAGAAGGCACCAAACGCTAGGCGACGTGGAGGCCAGACGTCCGACTGCTATCCCCCTCCCCATGTCAACCTACCCACACTAGACCTACAATACGTTTCCTGTAGAAGAACCGGGGGATGCAGCGGGACCTCCGTCCTCGATGAAAAGACCTCTGCTTCGCTGCTTCGCATCCGCAGCAACAACGTGGGTGGCTGTGGACGAATAGCGTCCGACTACGCGCCTTGCGTGAGCGAATAAAATACGGGAAACGACGGGCGACGTGTCCAAGCATCGCGTTTGCTTTGGGACCGCGATTACATCTGTATCGCGGCAGAAGGCGACGCCGACCTCCACGCGTTCGACGCGAATATCTCGCGGTATAAATATAAATATAAATATATATTATGCACTTATCTCTTAAATATTCTTTTAATAATAAAATTCAAATTTTACATTGACTTGCTTCGCAAACTATACCCTATTTTCGAACTGAGGTCTAATGCTAAAATTACTGCAAGAATTTTGTTAATCTCATAACCAAGTATTCTTGATTTGGATCGCATCCGTGATTCAAATTCATTAATTCCGAAGAACAATGATTTTTTATTATGAATTGAGAGTGGAGGGAGGGGTCCTTTTCGTCAATGAAACGCTACAGAAGGGTAGTTTCGTGATTCGAGTGATGGAGCGCGGCCGGGCGTGCGAATATTCGACGGGCGTGGCGGGAGGGGTAGTTGGCGCGCCCGCGTTGCGGCTTTCCCGCGCGAGCTCGTCGGGCGGGCGGTCACAAATGTTGTGGGTTCGGGAGCGCGGAAGATTTGCTATTGCTGTTTACGCGGGAGATCGAAGGATGACACGAACTCGACTGCCCCAACTGAGGCGGGCTTTTCTTCTTAGTTTTAACTTTTTTTTGTAATATTATATTACTTTTTTTTGGAATATTATATTATATTATAAGAATAATATTCTCATCACCAGAGATTACGACTTTGGAAGCGAATGCTTTGAGAAGAGAAATGAAAGCGCATGTAACCAAATTTTATTGGTAACTAACGAGGAAGAAAATAGTTTAAATAATTTATCTCTGATATTTTTAATTTAAATTATTAAATAAATTATTTAAATTTATTGAGATGAACATTCAATGTACTTACTACATAACATAAAATCAATTCGAAGCATTCTTTATCTATCCATGAAGAAAATCAATACAAAAAATATCTCTCTTAAGCAAACTCGGATCAAATCCGAAACCTTAATATACCATTTTCTGTGAATAATTTTTTTATCCTTTTTAGATTCACTACATGATACTAAAAAAAGTCGGAACAGTGTTTTCCTTTATGCCTCTCTCACCAAAATCTTCAGACTAATAATGAATTTATAAATTTTAATCCAATAACGACTTTGTCTTCTTATTTATCTTTGTAAGCTAAATATTAATCCACCATTGAATTTTTTATCTAATTAGTATTCATTCAAGTATTTTGAACCTACTTATAAAATACATACCAAACCTAACACTAGTCAATTTAAATATAATTATGATAGTTAATATTATTGTCTTTATTTAATAAAAAATTCCATGGATTATTGATATATGCTAGAAAGAACTTTTCATGTCTTTATTCTTACTTAAGGGTATTAAAGTATTATATGTTTACTCATAAAATTTTAAAGTACCATTTTTATATTGAAATTTTAAGATCATCCGCTATGGTTTTAAATTTTTTAGAAACATAATGCCAATCAATTATCAGTCCAATAATGATCCATGAATAAGTTTTTTATTTGCGTTGATATTCAAAACAAATGATATGCAATATTGACATCCAACATCCCATCAACATTTGATCAATAACCACATTTTTTTCCTCATTGATATTCGATCAATATCCATGTCATCGATCACATTCCCATATGATATATCTAATGACTCAAAATTTTGATCTTCTAAAATGAATTGGGTTCAATATGACACTCTTCGATTGTATGTGATTGAGATAAATAAGAGCATATAAGATATGTTAAGGTGGTTTTAAATTTTTAAACACAAATTTTATACCTAGGTATATCAAACAATCGATTAACTTAAGTAGCGAATGAGTGTTGTCGAATGTATTAGTAACATGAGTTCTTGTAAGTTAGATGTTCCACTTAGATCATTTTGGTTAGACCATCTTACGTCACCACATAAATAATTGTTGATTTGATGCTCGAGTGAAACAAGTTATAAATTCGGACCTGCTTAGATTAACTTCGTCTATCTAAGGATATTCCACATTAATGGGTAATTTTTGTTTGCTCATTTGGATGTAAACAAATGCACTTGGCATCCATCAAATCCTGGATGAGAATAATATAGAAAAAAATAATATAAGCTAAATAAGATGCAATCTAAATGCTCATGAAGAATATATATATTTTTTAATCACATTAAATGGTGTATAAGATGTTAGTACAACTTAAAGCCATTATTTATGTAATAATACATCAATCAATATCATATTTCAAGAAAGATCGCATATAAATAATATGAAAAATATTTTGAACGTACTCGTTATGTTACATGAGTACATGCTTATGTAATATCTCAACAATAGAATGTCAAACAGGTAGATAGGCCTGATGGACTGACTATATAGTAGATCGATTGATAACCATACAATTTATTCACAATCAACACTATCTGGAAAGCATTACCAAAAATATGTTAAGAATCATATCGTATCATATGCAAATGCTCTCTTATTGGTTTGGATTTGATAATAAAAAAAAAGACAAAAAAAAGGGTGCGGATGGATGATGGTTTTGTTAATTACGTTGTTATAGATTCAATACATGTCATTAGACGTACAATCTCATTCCACAATCACATTTATATGTTTTGGTCGAACAAAAAAATAGATCAATTACGAAGGAATCAGATTCGGAGCCGCGTTTTTAGATCCGATCCGTTCCTGTGTCCTCCATTTCAACCCCGCGCCCTCCACCGTCACCGTCTACGTCTACGTCTACGTCTACGTCTACTGCTCACCGTTATAGGCATCTTCGCGCTTCTATTTGCAGTCCCACTGCCAGATCCAATCACAGCAAAGGTAAGCCAATAATACGTTTTACTTTTTTTTTTATAGGCAATACGAGCTTCGCGGTTGCTTGAGAAATAAATGAAAACAAATAAAATGGCGGCGAGAGAAATGGGAGAGAAAGGGCAAAAAGTAATGAAGGGTGTTACGGTCATTTCAGAAGAGCACAGTAGTCCGAAGACGGGCCATAAAACAACGGCGCGGAGCGGGCGGCAGAGCGAAAGCAACCGAGGAGAGGGGAAGCGAAGTAAACTAATTGCGCGATCGAGTCGGTTCGTGGGGACGGCCTCAACCGAACGATGGCCAGCGAAGGAATTTGAGACCGGGAAGTCTTCACGCCTCCTCTTCTTTTAAGGCTCCCCCTTCTTCTCTCTGCTTCCCCTCCCGATCCGATCTGCTCTTGCGAATCCGAGAGGGGAAGCCTAGTTGTTGTGATCTACCCGGTGCGCTCGACGATCCGATCGCTGGCGATGCGGAAGGGCCGGGGACAAGCGGCGCACCCACCGGCGGAAGTCGGCGGGGCGGCGGGGACGCGGTTCCGCGGCGTGCGGAAGCGGCCCTGGGGTCGATTCGCCGCTGAGATCCGAGACCCCTGCAAGAAGACCCGGGTCTGGCTCGGTACCTTCGATTCTGCGGAGGACGCTGCGCGCGCCTACGATGCCGCCGCCGTCGCTCTTCGCGGCCCGAAAGCCAAGACCAATTTCCCATCCTTACCGTCCGCCTTCCCCCCGGCCCCTCTCCCCGCCGCCGCCGCCCACTTCCCTTTCTATCACCAGCATCAGCGCCACCCCCCGCCTCCCCCTCAGCGGCCGACGTCGAGCAGTCACAGCAGCACCGTAGAGTCCTTCAGTGGCCCGCGGCATCCTTCCGCGGCGGCGCTGATCCGCCTCCGGCCGCGGATCCTTAGGAAGCAGGTCAACCCCCCGCCACCCCCGCGCGTGCTCAACGGCGACGATGACTGCCATAGCGACTGCGGCTCCTCTTCCTCCGTCGTCGATGACGACGGTGACATCGTGTCGATGTGCCGGCAGCCGCTGCCTTTCGACCTCAACCTCCTTCCGCCCTCCGACGACGACTTCCACGATACGGCTCTCCGCCTCTGATGCTCGATCCCGGGGCTGAGAGAAGGGAAAAGCTAAAAGAAATGGTTATTTCCTTCTCTCCTTGCCGTTTCGCCTATCTACTCTCATAAATACTTTCGATCTTTCGGTTTCTATACATGATCTTTCTGTACGGGGTTGGATTTGAGGTTTGAAAGCTATTATGAGGGGTGAGGATTAAGCGATCGGGTGACATCAGATCAGATCTGAGGTTTGTGTTAGATCTGTTGCCCTATTTTTGCCCTTTGTTACCTTGTACAAACAAATTCCTATCAAATTCGATAAAATGAAAAAAAAAGACCAAAGAAGTCTCTTAAGTTTATTTGGTTCCTCCCATCAAATCCAATGTTGTGCATACATTATCTCTTACAGAAATTTATGCTGATCTGACGATCATGTTCTTCTAATGCCAAAGCAGAGAATTGAAAGGAGTTTTCCATGGATTGAATTGGATGTGCTCTAGAGATCTTCTATTAAGATTATGATTTGCCAACAGAACAAGTAGATCCATCATCTAGCAGTAGAAGAAGGGATGCATGGAGTCAGATTGTGGTTAAACTGCTATGTGCTTGATTCACTGCAGCTGCGTTGTTTTCTTGTGGTTGCATTGACAACATACAAATCCTCTGAGGACTTCTGGTGAGATGGAGATAAGAAATTACACCTGGAGCTGACTAGATTTGTAGTGGTAGAAGCAGCAGAAATCTATGGTATAATCCATCAGACGTGTTTGATGATTTGTCAAATGCATTTTGTGGTTTCTGCTTTTAGTTGCTTGCCAGACAAGGTTAGTAGATCTATTAGCATTTAGGATTAAATATAGGGGGCATAATAGTGACATGGAAGTATTTTTGGTTGCTCTTCTCTCTTTTTTAGCTTCTGCTAAAACGAATGCGTTTCTAAAAGCTGTTTAAGCTGCTGAGGTTCCTTTTTTGTTAGCTTTTGACCGTGATAATATTGCATTTAAGCTGCTGAGATTTATGCTGATTGACTTTTGAGATTGTTCAACCAAAGTTTCTCTTTAAGAACATATTGTTCTTGTTTCAGCTATCACAAGAATGTGTTATATGGCATCGATTTGTTTTTCCCTTGAGCCTTCCCTTCTTCCTCCTGATTCAGGGTAGGTCGATCTTAGATGGTTAGTTGGTCTTTCCTATCTGTATTAAGCTGTGTTTTCCTGGAATTCCTTTTTCAGAAAGTTTTCAGTGAAAAGTGAGTGTTATATATGCTTACCAATTTCCTTATGTGGTAGTTGCTATTTCCAAATTGCCATGAAGTGAGATGTAAATTAATTTGTAAGAGGGAAAAAGATATTAATATTCAGATTAAGGATTTTGTCAAGGATTTTTGTAGAAATTTCTTAGTTCTTTTCTGCCCCACTTACAATAGAGTCGGAAGTGTATCGGTAGCCATGCTTCGTCCTTGTGATGTAGGGTGGTGGAGTAGAGGCTAAGACCAATCCCAGAGCTTGAGGACAACAATGTGTTGCCACTCATTTCACAAACACTATCAGACTGAAAAATTTTATGCACAGACATGTTAAGAGACCATTAATATTTTGCTTTTAGTTCTTCCCTTCCTGAAATGCTGATTAATAGATATAAGCCTAAATGATTGTCTGACAACTTCATTGGCCATTTGATTTCTTTGTTTGATTATGTAAAATATATCACCGCGCACTGTTCTCCATTTAAATCTTTTTGAATTTGATTTCATGCATTTGCCTCTTATACATCATATGCTATTTCTCCCCTGATCTTGGTGTCACAAGCATTGGTTTGCTTCCTAGCACCCTAGGCATTTGGTTTAGTTAGTGGATAATTACTACAGTTCCGTTATCCCTGATAATAGCCTTTTGGAATTCTGTAAATAACCAGTGTTTGAGTGATTAATAGTCTTTTCATAGGAAAATTAAGTGGCATGCATGATAATGCCAACAGCAATTTGCCAATCTACAAGTGGGAGGATAAATGTGGCTGACATTTACTTATCCATTGAAAGACTTCAACGCAAGGTCTCAAAACTTCATATAATTCTGCCAGATTTTTCTTGTTCTCTCTTCCCTTTTCTGTGGTATGAGTCGACCATTTGATTTTTCTCGTTCTCATATGTTTGTAACATTGTGGTGAGGCTGTGTTGAAAATTGTTAATATTGGCATCAAACCATAACTTTTAATAATAGTTGGCAAAAACTGTGGATTGGATTTATGATTGTCTCATTCTGTTGGGTTTTTAGGTCATCGCCTGTCTTATTCTTTTGTGTTGGTTAATTCAGCAAAGGTGTGGAGAAAATTTCCAAGTTCAATGTATGCTATTATGCATGTCTCTCATGAACAGTACTTCTACCCCAACATATTTTTTCCTTTTTAGATTACTACTGCATTTTCTTGGTGGTGTTTGTTTTAAACACAGTTGGCTCTCGAAGGGGGAGTACCATGAAACAACATATTGTTTGATTCTTTCCTAAGCCTCCCGAGAACAAGCTGATGCTTCTCCCCTATTTGGTTAACTCTTTGGAGGCCTTGAGTTGCTGTATGTTCAAACTTCTTTTCCCAGAGGGTAGAGTAAGTGATCGACACGGATGGATATTGACTTTGGGTGTTTTAGTATTCTTCTTGCCTTCCCAGTTCGTGAAACAATCTGATGTAGAAATTACTCCACGTTAAAATCTTCTTTTGAACTTGTGATTCCAGTTTAGCATTTCTAATCAGTCGGTGAAAGATTGTTTCTTGGAAAGATCTACCGCTTACTGCTCTGTTCGATGTGGATGAATTTAGAATTGGCAGGTTTATGCAAGTGGTTTTACCTCTGCTGGGAGCCGAAGAAAGACGTGGTGGATGTTTGGTGAAACATCAGGGTAAAGTATAATTGAGACCATTAGGTAAAGGGTTTACCATTAGATTTGACATTGTTTGCGTGCCCAATGGCCTCATCTTCCTTCTTTAGCTGTTATGTGGTTTGGAAATTTCAAGTCTTCTGGAATCTAAGATACTAAGATCATTTGCAATGCTAAATTAGAGCTCACCACTATCGTGGCGACTTGATTTGATGTAGCAATGAATGAAATGAATCATTTACGGGAGGAAAATAAAAGTTTCTTTAGAGTGTGTAATGGGCAGAATCCAGCCCGATAGATTGCTTGCAAGTATTGCCAGCCGAAGGTTTATGAGACGTGAAAGCATGCTCGGCTGTGATGGTATCAACCAGAATTCTCTTTCAAGTTTAGGGTATTCCCCGTCGGGGTAGAAATTGTCATCATCGTGTGAGAATCTCGAGGTGCGTGTGATCGCGATCAGATTGGACTCTGGGTTTATCTCGAGATAGTCATTTGGTTCGATCATGATGTAAATACTGGTATTTAAAAATTAGACTTGGTGTTGGTGGATTCTAATGTAGGTTATTAGATTTTGAGTTTGGAGTTTAGATTTTGATGTTGGTGGATTCAAATGTAGGTTAATAGATTTTGAACATACAACCAATTTATGTTTTTTATAATTAATTTAAAAAATGATCCGATTTGATTTCAGTTCAATTTTGATTCAAATCGAAAGGATTATTTATTACTTTGGATGGATGACGACCGATAGGCTTTTCTCACGTTTTAATGCTTTAAACTATGCATTTAGTGCGGTATCGCTGCCATTATATTCTCGTGGAGTGGACTTATTTCTATGTTCACGTATCTACCCGTTTGTTGCACCTGTAGGTAGAAACACAATTTGCAATAGAACAATCGACTGGATCCCACCAACCATTACCTTCAATGTATTCACGTTTAAGTTGGATCAATATTTATAAGCTTCGTCTATGATATGATCCAATTGTACAACACATACTCGTACATATCCAATAGTCGGACAATCTTAATCATTGATCTATTCAACATCGGATCAGAACGGGTACTAGCAAAAGAGATGTTTCACCATCCAAGATCAACACGATGTGCTCCTAACAAAACCTTAGATGAAAATTTTGGTCAGTCAAACCCATTATAACCCACGAGACTACATGAAATCATCCAACTATGTTGAAGAAGGAACCAGTCAAGATATGAAAACTGCTTGATACATTGACCCTCCAAACTTCGCAATACATATGCCTCGAGGATAATTACACGACAAGGAAACCAGGAGATTTAGTAATATGATCTGTCAAGCAAGCTGCTAAATAGACCGATGCAACTGACTTGTATATATGATTAGGAACATCTGACTCTTTCTTGATCGCGTATGGCCATGTCTCTGGATTCACATCAGCTTAAGACTCGGTCAATGGGAAGAGCAGTTGACCTTCCCTGTTGCAGCAGTTGACCATCCGGTACGGATACGTAATGATCCCCAAGGAATTGACCAAATGAAGCGGAGCCGTGCGCAGGTATGGCATCGACCGGGAGAGCATGCGTTGGCTGGGTCGCGTGTCGACGTGTCCGCGGTTTCTTCACGCGACCTCGACGGACTATACATAGCTTGCCTCCTCTGCTCCCTCCCTCGACAAGGCTTCGACCACAAACTCCGACTCTCTCCCTGTCCCTCACGGCTCTGCGTCGGGAGAAGTGCCTCGTCTCCTTGCATCGACATGGCTGTGAGTCCAAGTTCCTCTTCTTGTCTTCGTTCAGTTTCTTTGATTGCTTGTGAAGGAGCCTTCCTCGTTCAGTTTCTTCTGTTTGCTTTGGCAACACCATTCTTGTAAGGAAGAAAATCTTTGTCACGGAGGGGGAGCAGATCTTTAGAAGCCTGCAATCAGCTCTACTTAAGCACTGTCATTTGTGATCTGCAGCAACGAGGACACGTACCGCGTTTCGGTGACTGGAACGAGAACGCTGCCTACACGACATGCTTCGACACGGCACGCAAGGGGAAAGCTGCCGGAGGCAACATCGTCAACCCAAATGATCCAGAGCAGAGCCCTGAGCTCCACAAGCCTGCGGCAATGGCTGCTGCAGAACCCCAGCATGCTAAGCAAGGCCGCAGGGACAAGGCCGTGGAATTCAATGTCCCGAATCAGCATCATCAGGGAGCAAATTATGGCAGGGAAGAGCGGCAATTCCAAGGATACGCACAAGCTGCACCGCAGCCTCGAGGTAGCGGTGGTCAGAGAACAGGGGCACGCGGGAACCCAGGTGAAGCTGGCCATGTCCGGTCTCCGTCGCCGGTAACACAGGGTAGAGCAGCAAATTCTCGACAAAATGTCGCTGTGAGAATCTTCTCTTCTCCCTCTCGTCCAATTTCCCGACGTTGATCTTTGTTCTGCTTGTGAGACCTGCATGCTTAATGGCCACAGGGGCGCCAAAGACCCGCGACGGTACCCAAGTTCGGCGAATGGGATGCAGCGGACCCGCAATCATCCGCAGGATACACGGTCATCTTCAACCAGGTTAAAGAGGAAAAGAAGACACCCGTTGCTTGGGCCCCCGCAGTTCCGGTTCAACCTGCACCATCTCCGGCCACCGGGAGGGCGCACCACAATGATTCATACTGGATTGGGGTATGCACCAAGCTTGGTTTCCTGTATTCTCCATGCATTACTTGAGATGCACTCCATCTTCTAATCCTGTGTGTGCAACCAACGCTGGGCAGCTATTCCCATGCCTACGCCCCAGCGTCAGATACTGATCGAGAAGAAGCCCCAGTGGTGAAGACGGTGCGACGAATTCGATCGAACAACTTGTGGTTGCACGGGTTTGATACGCTCAGCGTGGTCTGTTCAACGAGCGATGTTTGGCACAACTCGAGGTGTGTACTGTGAGTGGGACTGTCATCTGCTATTGCTTTGGTCCAAAAGCTGGAGATCATGTTATTAGTATCCGGCCAACAATCAAGCAAAAAGAAAAATGCATATGAACACTTCATTATCTTCTTTCATTAATTTTGGGAAGATCGAACCACTTTGACTCAAAGGTCTCGAAAATTTTATATTTATTTCAGTGCGCCATGCATTACAATCAAACATGAATTCTAAAGGAACTGATCTAAAAAGCTTATGCATATGAATTATTGGATCAAAACTATCCTCCCAAATTGGTGAATGATAAATGAGGAAGGAGACTATCTTATACTGCTATGCGTGTACCCTTCATATGAACTCCGCCAAGCTCATCCTCAGCGTTGCCTGTGCCATCATCCGGTTGATCTTCTCGGTGGGGTGGAAAGCATCCCAAAAAATGTACTCGTCCGCGTCCTTACACGTTAATGGATTCCACTGATCGCACAGATACCCCATCTCGAACTTTCCCGTCGCGCAGCATCCCTCGGCCACATTCTCGATCCCTGTTTCCAAGCAGCGTGCGCGTACAGTGAGAAGCGGGCGTGCCTCAAACGCAGGAACTCATGGCCGGCCGAACTCACTCACCGTAGGCGGATGGGTTCTGGATGATACGAAGCAAGCCATCGTAGACGGGAGCATATCTCAGCTTCAGCCCCGGCAACGAGGAGCACAGCCTGTGGATCAAAGCCTGCAGCTTGACGTTGAAGTCCCTGGCCACCTTGTTGTACTCCTCGATGCAGTCGCCGCCGTGGAGGACGTTGGTCGTCCTCTCCAGGGGAAGGCACCCCATGGCGCCGAGGCTGGTGAAGGAGATCTTGCGAGCGCCCAGGTTGTAGATGGCGGTGAGGAAGTCGGCGGCGCGGTCGATGAGGAAGTCCTCGAACTCTTCGACCTCAAACTCCCGGAAGCGCCCGGTCACGTAGGAGTAGTAGTTCTCGAGGAAGTCGTTGGTGCCGATGCTGACGATGTACACCGCCTCGCGGATGATGTGCACGGCGCGGGCCTTCCCCACGTATCTCCCCAGTCTCCTCCGGTACTCCTTGAAGTACTCCACCTCCTGCCATAAGGGGATCACCGACTGTGGTACGACCCATCGGGAGAAGACAAAGCTGCATCAGCTCGCTCTGACGTCGTGTCATATTTGGTGACATACAATTGATGTTGAGCATAAAAAGAAATTACGAATTTGTAGTAAAACACCATATTTTCTTTAAACCAAAAAAAGTCACGACGATACCCACAAAAAAAAAAAATTCTCGTTCTTTGCATCGACGAATCCATCAGTTTATATGAGGAAATCAATCCAATTATAATGATTTTGTATAATTTTATAATACAAAAAAACACTATAGCAAATAAACCAGTCAAATTTTTTTTGTTTGCATGTTGTTATTCTTAAGCCAATAAAAAAATATATTTGAAATCTTTCCTGAAAAACTAAAATATAATCACAAAAATTACTCTTTTATTGATATACGATAACAAGTTGATCTGCATTGTGCTTTGAGCTTCTTTTTTTTTTGGCCTGACAGTAGCTATATATGAGATTATAATGTTTTTGTTAAGTTGTTGAAAATACTATAACCTTATTTAAAAATATTATAATCGAAACAATGATTCTACAATCTTATGGGAAGGGATGAGAGTTTTTTTTTGTTTGTTTTTAATCTTACTATGGGTAATTTTTTGGCACTGTAGGAAAAAAAAGGTGAATTACCGGAAAACACTTCTCCTTTTAGATTTTTTAATAAAAATATCTTTATTTTCAAACTTTCTTGATAACATCTCTTCTTTTCTAATATCTGAAATATATATATTTTTTATTTTTCTTATAAACCGGCCCATTGGGTGAATGAATCTAGTTATCGTGTTTTTACATAATGTTATAATATTTTCAGTAATATGAAAAAGTATTTTTATAACATTTTTAAAAACCCTAAAAATAATATGTTATAGTGTTTTCAGTAAAATCATGAAAACACTGTAAAACATAATATTTTTTGTATTATGTTATGTTCTATTTGTTTGTATCAA